>JAABKJ010006287.1:0-22118 GCA_011634705.1 Andricus grossulariae | reverse complement strand
GTTAATTTTCTACTAAATAGTCGAGTTTTTAATTAAAAAGTATGACTTTTCAACAGAATTGTTACATTTTCAACCAAACTGTTGTATTTTTGTCCAACAAAATATGAATTTTAAACAAAAAGTTAATGTTCTACAAAAAGAGTTGAATTTTTATCCCAAAAAGATGAATTTTTAGCAAAGCAGTCGAATTTGCAACCAAAAATGATGTCTTTTTTAAAAAAAGTTAAAATTTCAATCAAATAATAAAATTTATATCTAAAAAGGCAATCTTCAGGAGAAAGTTTTTGCGAATTTGAAAAAAATTATATACAAGCCTAACAACTCGTAACAAAATTTCTTGCCCCCCCCCCCCTTGAGCTGTTACATAATTTGAGTAAGTTTCCTAAACCATCTGGAGTTTGCGTTTGGCGAATGTAAAATGGAAAATCCGTCAATAAATTACTAACTAAACCTGGTGAGAAAGTTGTATGTACAATAAAAGATTTCATCGTGCATCTTGATTTGAGGTGATCGGGACATAATTTTCTGCCAAGCCTTATTTACACGATGATTAAGTTGTTAAGAGGCGTATCTCAATATTATAAACATTACCAACATTACCAACATTACCAACATTATCAACATTACCAATAAGAGTCGATTCTCGCTTCCTTGCTTGGTTGTATTGTACACTTTTCACATGGTGTGGTGTGTATGTATGTGTGATTGGGTGGGTTCAGTCACCGGTTCTCTGCACCCTGGAGTTCCAGGTACAAACACATTCTCCTGAACACACACAATCCTCAGGTTTGCTTGACCAGCAAGCAAGTTCTTCAGACATGAAGTAAATTTTGTTCACACCGAGAAGAACGTCAACCGTTTAATCCAAAAGTCATTTTTCACACGATCGGAACAGGATTCCTCATTTTTAAGTTCTGCAAACAGGTCTTCAAGATTCAGTGTAAGTGAAGACATGAGAATGACAACTGGATAAGGATCGTTTTAAGTTGGCAGCACTAATGCGTTATTTTAAATGTGGAGCGGGAAGCACACACATTTGCATAACGTTTTGTAACCGTCTGTCTTTGATTATGAAACAGAAAACTGGAAATCGTCTGCTACAAGCAGCTGTAGATTGCACAGAGATTGAAATGGAGCCCTGTAATTGATCGAGAACCTTGTGCGTCGTGCATTATGCGCTGCGCAGAAGTGTGTGCTTCCCGCTTAACAAAGTGCGAACCTCTTGTGTTGAGAAGGTGGAGGAGGGAGAGAAGAAGAAGGAAGAGAAGAAGAAGGAGGAGGCGGAAGATGAAGAAGTCAAGAAGCCAAGAAGATGCTTTGCCATAAAAACAGATCACTTTTCAACAAAAGACATGATTTTTCAACCAAATAGTTCAATTTTCCACTCAAAAGCATAATTAAATAATAAAAAATTGAATATTTTGAATTTTCAGTTAATAAAATAATTTTTAACCAAAAAAAGAACGAATTTTCAACTGGATGAGGATTGTCAAATGTAACAAAATGCCATCCTCTTGTGTTGAGGGGGTAGAAAAGAAAGACCGTAATTGGTCGAGAACCTTTTGCGTCACGCATTATGCGCTGCGCAAAAGTGTGTGCTTCCCGCTTAACAAAGCGCCAACCTCTTATATTCATGAGGTGCAGGAGGAAGAAAAGGAGGAGGATAAAAGATGAAGAAGAAGCCAAAAAAAGCCAAGAAGATGGATTTTCTATGAAAAAAGACCATTTCTTATCAAAATACATGAATTTTAAAATAAGTAGTTAAATTTTCCACTAAAAGTATAACTTTACAAAAAAAAAAAAAAATGGAATAGTTTAATTTTCCCTCAATCAAATAATTCTCAATCAAAAAAATAACGAATTTTCAACGAAAAGAATGAATTTTCAAGCAAGATAATTCATTTTCTACACAAAAAAAACGATGATTTTTTAATAAAATAGATCAAGTTCTAACCAAATATTTGAATTTTCAACAAAATGGTTCAGTTTTCAAGCAAAACTATGAATTTTTAACAAAGTCGTTCAACTTTCAATCAACTAAATGATTTTTTAACTAAAGAAGCTAAATTTTCATCTAAAAATTGAATAGGTTAATTTTCAGTTTAAAAAAATATTTAAACGACAAAACAAAAGGAATTTTTAACAAAATAGTTGAATTTTTAACCAAACATATGAATTTTCTATAAAAAAAGTTGAATTTTCAACACAGAAAAATGATTTTCCAAAAAAAATTGATTTTCCAACCAAAAAATTACTTTAAAAATTTCTTGAATTTCTTGCAACATTTACTAATTTTTCACTAGCCTTTCAAAATTTTTAAACGAAAAAATAAATTTTTGACGAGAAGATTAATTTTCTACCGAACAAGATGAATTTGCAACAAAATGCATGATTTTTCAACTAAAAAGATCAATTTTTTGGTAAAAAATTAATGCTTTTGCTCGAAAATTTACCTTTTTCCTATAAATTTAGCTTTTTTAGTTGGAAATTCAACTATCTCAGTGGACATTCATGTATTTTGTTAAAAATTCATTTGTGTAGAAGATGAATCTTTTTAAATTAAAAATTCAACTACTTGTTTGAAAGTTGAATTACATTTTTAAAAATACATTTTTTTTGTTAGAGCTGCATCAGTTTAGTTTAAAATTCATATCTTTGGTTAAAAATTCATATATTTTGTTAAAATTCGTGTTTTTTTTGTAGAAAATTTAACTTTTTTCCTTAAAAATGCATCTTTTTTATTTAAAATGTAACTATTCGGTGAAAAATGTAACCATTTTGTTAAAAATTCGTTTATTTCTAGTGGAATTAAAATTTTTTCTATTAAAAATTAAGCAATTTAATTTTTAATTGTAAATTTATTTTGTTTTGTTGAAAATTCAACAGTTTAGTTAGAAAATTAATTTACTTAATAAAAATTATTTTTTTTTTGTTAGAAAATAAATATTTTTGTTTGAAAACTTATCTTTTTGGTTGAAAATGCTTTTTTTTTTGTTTAAAAATTAATTTTTTCAACTCAACTACTGAATTGAGTAATAATTCCATTTTTTATTGTAAATTTATCTTTTTTAGTTGAAACTTTAACTATTTGAATGTAAATTCATGCATTTTGTTTAAAACAATTTTTGGAAGAAAATGAATTTTCTTAGCTAAAAATTCAACTACTTGGTTGAAAGTTGAACTATGTTGTTAAAAATTAATTTTTTGGTTGAAAATGTAACTATTACTTTTTTGGTTGAAAATTCATGTATTTAGTTAAAGATTCATAGTTTTTGGTAGAAAATTAATCTTCTTGGTTAAAAATGCTCATTTTTGGTTGAAAATTTCACAATTTTGTTGAAAATTAATATCCTTTGTTGAAAATTTTACAATTTTGATAAAAAATAAGAGGATTCAACTGGAAATCTAACTATTCCAGTCGAAGATTCATAATTCCATAATTGTAATTGAAACTTCATCTTTATGGTTAAAAAATATTTTTTATTGAAATTTAATTTTTCAACTGAAAATTGAACTATTTCATTTTCATTGGAATTAATCTTTTTTAACTGAAAATTCATCTTTTTTGGTAGAAAATTAATCTACTGGGTTGAAAATTGCACTACAGGGTTTAAAGTTCATGCATTTTGTTAAAAATTCAACAATTTTGTTAAAAAGAAATGCTTTCTGGTTATTTTAAATGTAACAAAATGCCATCCTCTTGTGTTGAGGGGGTAGAAGAGGAAGACCGCATTTTCTCGAGAACTTTGTGCGTCATGCATTATGCGCTGCGCAAAAGTGTGTGCTTCCCGTTTAAAAAAGTGCCAACCTCTTTTATTGATGAGGTGGAGGAGGAAGAAAGAGATAAGGAGGAGGAGGAAGATGAAGAAGAAGCCAAAAAAACCAAGAAGATGGATTTTATATAAAAAAAGACAATTTTTTAACAAAATACATGCATTTTAAACCAAATAGTTAAATTTTCCACAATCCTTTCTGGCTGGAAATTCATTCGAGTCTAGTTCAGCCAGAGGAATTCCAGATAATCAGATGTACACTCAACTCCCGATTCTTTGCCGGCCAGACCCGAAGCCGGCAAAGAATCGGGATTTGAGTGTAATTTGAACTGAAAATTCCAACAAACATTTTTTATAGTGACTTGATTGTCTAAGACCTCAGGTTAGGATGGACCACAAATTCCAAAAAGTTTTGAGTAAAATTGATTACAAGGTTCAAGACAATCGAAATAATTCGCAGAGACTATTATTTATTTCGAAGATTGTCCTAAACCTTCTGATAAACTTGATACGAAATCTAAATAAATTTGTGGCCTTCAAGCCTTAGACCTTAGACAGCCAAGTTAAGTTGCAGCAACTATTTTTTCCCCTGAAAAATATTCTGAGTGACAGAGTCTAACATTCTTCAGTAGTTTGAAATTCGTGTCAGGCAAGAGGCTTTCGTGGAGCCGCTGACGAACGATGATGTAATTCGTTACATGCACCATAGAGTATAGCACCGCCACAGGGTATGTATGAAAATTCACAAGCGGCGAATGCAAAAGTTGGGGTGAAGTTTCGCATCTCCTTGAACCCATGGCATGCACACAAGTACTTTATGCTCTCACTGAACATATACCTATGTATGTTGGCTTAGCTCGTCCGATGGGTGCACAAAGAACCAAGGTTGGTAAGGTCTCGATGAGATCAGTCTCAAACTCTCAACTCTAGAGATCCATCAGAGTCTGTTGAGAACCCCTGTTCCACGAATCGAGTCGACGATAATCGGCCTAACTCGAATTTCACGATTAGCACAAGGTATCCTCAGGTTGTATGACTCAGAATTATTGACTGTGGAGGCATGCAACGGAAGTCACTTTTGTCTGATAAGGATCGCAACCTGGAATTAGATGACCCCTTTCTACTTCGTGCTACAAATTCTGTTTCGGCATCGACTTGAACTCTTTCAATACCAACTCAGGTAGTCTTCGCAACACCGGGACCTTATCTGCATTCACCTGCAAACATCTGAAACTACAAACAGTTAGCTACATTTGCCAAGCAATAGCGATAAAGCACGATTGGACATAATTGGACCGTTTCTCTAATCTTTTCTTGAATCCAGAGTTGCATTCAGTATTTTTAATATGGAAAGTGTCTTTTATCTCTCTAAGTTGTTGCACGCTTGATATCTTGCGTGAGAACGCACACGGATTCGTAGCAGATGTGTTGCTGATGTGATTACCACGATTGATAACGTACCTCACTCAGATGATGCTCCAGCAAAGTTCATTTTTTTCTTTCAGACGTATTGATCTATTGCTGCGATTGTATGTGGAATGTTGTGAACTTTAGCTTGGAAATGTACAAGCCAACTGATTCATCCATGTCAGCTTTCTTCACGTATCTTTCTGAAGCATACTTTTCCAAACTATGCTACTTATGTCACATCAATTTTATAAATAAATAATTATTTCTAACAATATTGATGTTTACTGGGTTAGCATCCGCTACCCTAAATACATGATGCAAATCTGATACAAAGAATTTTGTATCAGTATTTTATTATATTGTTTTGTATAACTTAACGTGAAAAGAGAATCTGATGCTACTAGGTTTTTCTAGCTTTTTGACATATCGGAAATGATTTCACTTAGCAATAATAATGTTTCTTTATTCAAAAAAAAAAAAGAAATCCTTATTATGATGATTATTAAATAAATAATCATTTCTAACAATATTGATGTTTACTGCGTTAGCATCCGGTGTCCTAACTACATGATGCGAAACTGATACAAACAATTTTGTACAGTTTATCCAGATTTAACGTCAAAAACAGAAGCTGATGCTACTCACTTTTTCTAGCTTTTCAACGTATCAGCAATGAGTTTACTTAGCAATTATAATGTTTTTTTATTTGCAAAAAAAAATATTATCATCATTAAATACTTGTGATGCGGAAATTGCTCGAGCGATTTTTTCCTAATCAATTGCCTAACCAAATGCCGCTTGTGAGCAAATTATTTATATTAATTTATTTATGCAATTTTAAACATTCTAGGTCACCAAATAATCTGGTTTAGACCCTTAATAATATTAATAATAAGCCTAGATATTTTTTCGGCATAATCTCAAAAAAAGTTTTTTCCATGATTCTCATTTCCTAATAGATATGGTTCAAGCTTCTGGACGTAGTGTGTTAGCATATATTTTATTTGTTCCTAAAGTTTGAAACAAATTGCTCCCCTGATTCTTCAAATATTTAGAATTCAAGTATGAAAATTTTTGAAATTTTTTTACAGAAAGTCCAGTATTTTTAACATGATAGACTATTTTTGAATTAAATAGTTGAATTTTCAACTGAAGAAGATCAATTTGCAACTAAACATGGAATGATAAAATTTTCGGTTAAAAATTATTGTTTATTCTAAAATAATATTTTACCGGAAAAATAGATTTTTAAGGGAGGAGTTTACCTTTCAACCAAGTAGTTAAATGGTTAAACGAAAAGATAAATTTTTAAAGAAGTTTAATTTTCTACGTATATTGACGAATCTTCACCAAAATACATGAATTTTCAACAAAGCAATAGAAATTTTTCATAAATAGTTGAATCTTCAACTGTAAAATATAAACTTGAAACTAAAAATGGAATAGTTTAATTGTTAGTTAAAAAATGAGTTTTCAAACAAAATATTTTTAAACAAAATAGTTACATTTTCAGCCAAAGAAGTGAATTTCAAATAATTTCAAATAAAAAATATAAGTTTTCAGGCAAATAGTTGAATTTGTAACAATGAATGGAATATATGAATTTGAGTAGAGAAAATTAATGTTTAACAAACAAACAACAATTTATTGAAATAGTTAAATTTACAACAAAATACATGAATTTTTAACAAAACAGTTGAATCTTCTTCTTGATTTTATATAAAAAAATACAGATTTAATATAGAACTGAACTCATATACAAAATATTATTAAATAACTATTTTTATTAATTATCATTATAATTATTAAAATATATGAAATGAAATAATAATAATTTCAATTACCTGAGTTTTAGCATGCATTCGACTAAAAATTCAATTGATTTATTGAAAATTCATCTTTTTGTCTTGAAAATTTAAATGCTTTGGTTAAAAATTAGAATATTTGGTTGAAAATGAACATTTTTGTTGAAAATTTATATTTGTGGATTAAAAATTCAACTGTCTTGTAAAAAATGCGCCTTTTTTTGTCTGTAAATTTCAACAATTTGGTTGTCTTTTTGTTATCTCTTGACTGAAAAATCTTTCTTGGTCGAAATTTGAACTTTTTTGTTAAAAATTCGTTTTTTGGTTCGAATCAATTATTTTTTCATATAAAATAACAAATTTTTTAATTCGGATATCTAATATTACATTTTCTATTGAGAATTCATATTTTTGTTTGAAATTTTAACTACTTTCTGCACAATTAATTTTTTTGGTTGAAGATTTATCATTTTAGTTAAGAATTCACCCCTTTCGTTGAAAATTTAACTATTTTGTTGAAATTCTTTTTTTTCGGTTAATTGCATTTTTTGCTGAAAATTTATCTTTTCCGTTGATAATTTAACTACTGCGTCGAAAGTTGAACATCCTTGCTAAAAATTCATTTTATTTGTTGAAAATTCAACTATTTTTCTTGAAAATAGTTTTTTTTTGCGTTAAAAATTAGTTTTTTCATCCAAAAATAGAACTATTCCATTTTTTGTTAATTAAGATTTTTTAGTTGAAAATTCCTTTTTGTTGAAGATTCGTCTTTTTTTTGGCAAAAAATTAATCTTTTTGGTTTAAAATCCTTGCTTTTGTTTAACCATTCAACTGACAAAAGTTGAACATCTCTTTAACTTTTTTTTTTTTTTTTTTTTGGTTAAAGATTCATCTTTTTTGTTTAAAATTATTTTTTTTGGTTGAAAATCGATTCATTTTTTTAAAAATTTGTTTTTTTTTTTTTTTTTTTTTTTTTGGTTAAAGATTCATCATTTTAGTTTAAAATTAATTTTTCTGGTTGAAAATCGATTCATCTTGTTAAAAATTCGTTTTGTTTTTGTCCAAACAATAATTTTCAACTGAAAATTTAACTATTCCATTGTTGCTTAAAAATTCAACTATTTGTTTGGCAATTCGACTACTCAGTTGACAGTTGCACTTTTTGGTTAAACTTCACTTTTTGGTTCTAATTGTACATATTTTGTATAAAAATAGTTTTTTTTTTGTTTTAAATCAATTTTATTCAATAAAGATTAAACTATTCCATTTTTGGTTTAAAATTATTATTTTTTAGTTGAAGATTCAAATATTGGGTCGCAAATTTCTTTCTTTTTTTTTTATTGAAAATTCATGTATTTTTTTTTCAAATTCATCATTTTTGTGCAAAATTAATCTTCTTCTTTAAAAATTAATCTGTTTGGTTGAAAATTTAACTGTTTTGCTTGAAAATAACATTTTTTGTTTTAAATTTAATTTTTGTAACTGAAAATTAAACTATTTCATTTTTGGTTTTAAATTGATAATTGTTAGTTGAAGATTCAAATATTACTTAGAAAATTTTTCTTCTTTTTCGTTGTTGAAAATTCATGTATTTTATTGAAAATTTATATTTTTGGGTAAAAAATTAATCTTCTTTGCTGAAAATTCATTTTTTGTTTTTGGTCAACATTAATTTTCAACTGAAAATTTAACCATTCCATGTTTGGTTGACAACTTTTTTTTCAATGAAAATTCAACTCTTTGGTTGGCAATTCAACTACTTGGTTGAAAATTGAACTTTTTTGCTAAAAATGAATTTTTTTGTTAAAAATTTAACTATTTTCTTCAAAATTAGTTTTTTTCTGTTGCAAAATAATTTTTTCAAGAAAAAATTAATTAATTTTATTTTTGTTTCAAAACTGTTTTTTTTTAGCTGAAGATTTAAATATTTGGTTAAAACTTTCTGTTTTTCGTTAAAATACATGTATCTTGTTAAAGATTTTCTTTTATAGAAAATAATTCTTCTTTGTTAAAAATTCGTCCTTTTGGTAAACCATTCAACTATTCGGTCGAAAGTTGAACACCTCTGTTAATAATAAATTTTTTGTTCAAGGACAAGAATTTTTATTATTATTATTTTTTATTTATATATATATTTTCAATATTATTTATTATTTATACTTTTTTATTAATTTATTTTCCGTGTATTATTACCCGAAAAACTAGGCAAAACAAAAAGTCAGGGTATTAGAACGTTACAAACGGTTGACAACTGCATGATCTAACAAATGAAAACAATTGCGCAACATTTTGATGCAATTTTCTAGCCTAATTTGATACTTAGTTATTTGGTGTGAAATAGTAGCCTCGTGCGAAAAAAGTAGAAAAAAGTGAAAAATTGCAGGGAATTGAGAGACCTGATACTGAATCGACCTTGACCTACAGCAGCTTCCTATTGATCTTGAAATGAAGCAAAATTAGCCGGCACGAGTGGATCGCGATATTTGTCGTTTTGCTCGCTTGGAATTTCGACGAGGCATAATATACCTTCTTGTTCTAAGAACCCACTTGGCGAGTCCATAGAAATCCTAAGTACCCACATATAAGCAGCAAAAGCAACCGTCTATTTACTCGCCACTGGATTACTATATTTTCCAGCTCGGCAAGAAGATTCTACTCATCGTCGGGCGTTGGACTGGGACGCTTCTCGTCTTATGTCCCTGGAAATCATCGATAAATCGGACTTCATAAACTGAGGATTAGAAAAATCTGCTCGGTTATGCTTTTGGGCGAACCTAACGACAAAAACGAAAAGCTAATATGGACTTGGGTCTTTAGGGATGGTAGCTCAATGGGACATCCTAAAGTCGTCATTAGAATGTACCTCTATGTCATGTGACTTGACTTCTTCAAGACAACTTAGGACAACTTTAGGACTATTGTGTCTACTGAGAGTTTTTCGGTTTGTCGTTAGGTTCGCCCAAAAACAGAACCGAGTAGATCCTCTTCCTCTTCCTCCGGCGCGGCGGTAACAATGGTTAGTCACAAAAGCAAAACCCGATGTAGACAAAGTGGCTTTTCTGTTTGGCCTCAATTTATGAAGTCCGATTTACTGATGATTTCTAGGGGCCTTATGTAGACCATCCTATTTCTACAGCAGGCAGCTTCTTTCGTTCATTCTGATAAGCTGTCTCACACTCATCGTGGAGAACTGGACTATGGAGAAGTCGAAGCGTGGGTTAAGATCGGGCAGCACACCTGGACAGTTGAACCAAGACCCAGTTCTTGCGCCCTGTTTACAATCCGGGAAAGCAAGAGATACCGGGGAATCCCGGTATGGTAGTTGCGAGTTTGCGACTTCGTACTTGGCGAGGACGAGATGTGGTTTGCAGGGCGAACGGTCACTGCACCGAGAGTTGGTAACTTGGTACCACCTTGGTACCACCTTGGTACCACCTTGGTACTGTCCAAGTTCCAAGAGGAGAGCACACTCCCTCTTTCCCTTCAGGATCCACCGACCACGCGACCAAGACCATCTTCGCGAAGACGAGGAGCTCGTGCTTAGCTTCGAAACCAAGTGTCCGCGAATTCCGTCGCAGAAAAACTCTGGAAAGAAAGACAGCGGTAGTATATCGTCGCCTTAAAAATTTTCCTTGGAATAAAATTGCGTCATTGGTTCGCAGAAAAAAATGGGGATTCGGTGATGCTGCGGTTCAAGTAAAAGTTGGCATCCTTTAGAGCCGACAGGGAAACAACTCCTAAAAATGGGGTCCAGTGGAGGTGGATTACCCTGGATTCCTAGCAATGTTTGAACTAGGAACGAAGAATTTTTAACTGAAAATTGTTCTTTCATCGTAATTATTTAAATAAAAATGTACAACAGAATAATATGTTCCCACAGTTATGATTAGTTTGATCGCAAGGATAACTTGGTCTATGTATGCTATAATTATGATCTAATACCCTAACAGGTGTAGAATTGCATCCGCTTCCCATAAATGATGATGCACATGCATTTTAATAATATGAATATGAATATTGTAACTCACATATTTTTTGTTTGCATCTGTGACATATGTTTGAAGGTTGCCTTGAAGTACAGAAGAAATCGCCAGTTATAATACCTTGAGTTACTCGTTTTCTTGAAAGCATTTTGCTCCAGTTCCCTTCCCAGACTATTTACCTTCGCGTTGAAAAAGGGAGTATCTGAACAAGCCCCCACATTATCGATTATACCGTTCCTTCAGAGAAAGTTTAATTTCAGGGTATACATATCTCCACTCGCGGGTGCAGTCTTTTGCTTTAATTTGTGTTCTCTGAAAGAGAAATTCCAGGTATCCGGACAGATAGTCGTCAATCTGAATGAATAAGTAGATAGAAATAGATAATTGTAGATAAACGAAAGATAGGCTGGGATAGAGATGAAGATATAGAAAGAGATAGGTGTTCATCTGAAATGACAAAGGGATAGAAGAAGGTACATGTTAATAAAAAATAAATAGCCTGGGATAGGAAAGAGAGGATTGAAAAAATGGAAGTAAATTTGGATTGCTAGAATGATAGAAAAAGATACCGGTGGATAGACCAGTGATAGAAAGAGAGGTTGATAGACGAGAGATAGGAGATAAAAATTTATAGAAAAGAGGTAGGCTGGGATAGGAAAGAGAGGATTGAAGGGAATAGAAGCCAATGTGGATTACTAAAGAGATGGAAAAAGATACCGGTGGATAGACTGATGACAGAAAGAGATAGAGGTAGATAGAGGAGAAATAGAAGGAGGTAAAGGTTTGTAGAAAAGAGGTAGGCTGGGATATGAAAGAGAGGATTGAAAGATATAGGAATTAATGTGGATTGCAAGAAAGATAGGAAAAGATACCGGTAGATAAACCAATGATAGAAAGAGATTGAGGTAGATAGAATAGATAGGTACAGGTGGATACACCAACGATAGAAAGAAACAACGTAGATAGAAGTGATATAGAAAGAGATTGACGTTTATAAAAAAGAGGTAGGCTTGGATAGGAAAGAGGTATATGGGAAGAGATTGGAGTGAATCTTGATTGATAAAGAGATTTTAGAAGATAGAAGTGCATAGTGGAGAGATGAGCCTAGTGTTGCAAAAAGATGTGGGTGGATAGACGGGGGATAGAGGTAGATAGAGAAGATAGAAACAGATACAGGGGACTGGGTATCCTCTGATACATTTTCCTTACTCATCTCTATCTCAGGGATAGAAAATGATTCAAACTGATAGGATTTCTATCTCTTCACTTCCAGCAGGTGGAAACAGGAACTAGTGAAAATATAGGTTCCCGAATAGCGGAAGGAAAATCGATGTTATCGCGTGTTCGGGATGTAACGGGATCCCAAGTGACGACGCCAACCCAAGGGGAAAGGGAGGAAGACGAAGAATCGAGCATGACAAGGAAAAAGTCGCTTCCTAGTTCGTCGTAATCGGGCTTCACGTTGGGCGACGAAAGTAAAGAAAATAGTAAAAGAGGGTTGAGCACGGAGGGAAGAAAGAGCCGCAGCTTAAGGGTATATACTACTTACCTGGCCGAGATAGCGATGGTGTTGTACACGCGCTCCGCCGACCAAGTCTGAATCAGTTCAGTCCGCGGAGAACGCTCCACGGTGGAGGACGTGAAAGAGAGACCTCTCTTCTTCTTGGTCTCTTCTTCCTACCGGCTTTATTTGTTCTTCCTCCCTCGATCTGAATCCATACTTTGATAAAAACACTGCATCAAGTTTGATTCCAAATCAGAAATGTCCTGGTACAAAAGAACCTGGAATGCAGTTTAAGAAGTGTAATAAATGTTGATGCAGTTCAATGTGCAAATGTGCAAATGTTCAACAAGGCTACTCTTCTATTAGAAGATGCAACCATGTTTTGGGGAAGCACGTGGAAGAGCGAATCAGTGTAGTGCGTGGGAGTGTGTGGGTGAAATCGAGATGGACTGCCAAGCGGATTGACAGAGATCGTTGATCTTCCTTTCGATCCATCCGCATTCTCTTACGCGGATAGGGACTTCGAGTTAATCAAGGTTTGAAGTTGCGGTGTTCTTCATGACTGTGCGCGGAACCAGCTCAAAGAAAGAGTGTGCCGAAATAGTGCTGCAGTGACCTTGGCCGACGAAGGCATTCTCGCGTGATCTTCGCGGGGAGAGGATGGTGTGCAATTTTTTGAGTAGCAGCGAAAAGAGGTGAACGATCTTTGGTGTTCTCCATGTACCAGAGGTGACGGCAAGATGAACGGTCACGGCTCCCTCCAGGAGGTACTCACTGCTTTTCCCTCTGCATTTCTTTTTTTTTTCGCCAAGACCTTGCAATTTCAAGGAGGTTTGTTTAGACTTTAGATGGCGGAACAAGATAAGAGCAAAGATTAGATTATGTGCTCGTACGGATACGGTGTCGTTTGAATGCTTTCTGTACATTCAGTACACTGAGCAACAAGGATTATACCGTTTATGATCTTGGATTTTCAAAGGGAAATGTTAAAAATTGATTGATTTTCGCCCCGCTCCGGAACGTTTTGTAGCTATTTGAAATTGCTCTAATAGGTGTGTATTTGATGGGAATACATTTTTAAAACCGGCGTACTCCGGGGTAATTGCTTCAATTTGTCATACATGCGTGAAATCATATAAACCTTGTTTAAGCGCTGAATATGGATTCTTGGAAATCGATCGATTTTCGCCCCGCTCCGGAACGTTTTGCAGCTATTTTAAATGACTCCAGTGGGCTTGTTTTTGATGGGAATACATGTTTAAAACCGGCGTACTCCGGGATAATCGCTCCAATTTGTCATACATGTGTGAAATCATATAAACCTTGTTCAACCGTTGTAGGTGCATTCTTGGAAATCGATGGATTTTCGCCCCGCTCCGGAACATTTTTCAGCTATTTTAAATTACTCCAGTAGGCTTGTTTTTGACGGAAATATACATATAAAACCTACTGGAGTCATTTAAAATAGCTGGAAAATGTTCCGGAGCGGGGCGAAAATCGATCGATTTCCAAAAATCCACCTTCAGCGGTTAAAGAAAGTTTATATGATTTTACGCATGTATTCCAAACTGGAGCAATTTCTCCAGAGTATGCCGGTTTTAAACATGTATTCCCAAAAAGACACGCCTATTAGAGTAATTTGAAATAGCTAGAAAACGTTCCGGAGCGGGGTGAATATCGATCGATTTTTCACATTTTCCTTTGGGAAAGAAATCTATAGATGGAGGGGAGCTGATATCAAAATATTTAATTATTTATAAGTAGCTTTCGAGACTTATTAACAAAAAATTGTTCACAATTAACCTTTAGGTTTGTTATGAATAATTTTATTCAACAAATAGAAAATTTTCATCCTTTCTGCCCAGAAAAAAATTATTTTTCTTCTTATATGTATTCTAATAGTTTTTCAAACTTATTCTGTTGAAAAATATTTTTTAGACTTAACATTTATGGTTATAAATAATTTACGTAAACAAATGAACAATTTGCATAATTTTTTCGCGAAAAAAATTCTTTGCTCTCTAATACGTATCGAAATAGGTTCACAGGCTGATTAAAATACAAAATATTATTAGCACACAACGTTTGTCATTATTATAAATAATTTTTGTAAACAAATAGAAAATCTTAATCTGTTTTTCACGGAACAAATTTTTTTTCATCTTATATCTATCAAAATAGTTTCGCAGACTTCTTAGACTCAAGTAAATTGTTAGTGCTGAACATTTAACTTTGTTATAAATAATTTAAGTAAACAAATATAAATTTCTTCATATATTTTTCGCAATAAGAAATCTTTTTCATCTTTTATGTATTCTAACAGCTTATGAGACTTATTTCGCTGCGAAATACTTTTAAAATTTAACATTTATCTTTGATATAAATAATTTAGGTTAACAAATAGAAAATTTCCATTATTTTTTGCGCAGAAAATTCTTTATTCTCTAATATTTTTCGAGGTAGCTCAACGGACTTATTAAAATATAAAATATTGTTGACAACGAACGTTCAGTATTGTTATGAATAATGTAAGTAAACAAATACAAAACATTTACTATTTTTTCACGGAAAACAATTATTTTTTATCTGACATGTATCGTAATAGCATCGTCTCAGACCTACTAAACTTTAGAAAATTGTTAAGAATTAACATTTAGTTTTGTTAAATATAAACAAAGATAAAAAATTCAACATTTGTACATGGCTTTGTAAATACCTTATCAGACTTAGTAAAATCCAGAATTTTCTGGATCTTATTAGGTTTGATAAGCTATACATACATATACTTAAGACATATACACACATAACTTCAATTTTTTATAAAAAACCCAAATTTCAGAGCTTAACAATTAAATTTATTTTTTTCGAAAACAGTTGAATTTTCAATAAAAATACATTTTTCATCCAAAAGGACGAATTTTCTTTCAAAATAGACGAATTTTCAACCAATAGTGGAATTTTTAACCAAAAAGACGAATTTGCTATCAAGAAAATTAATTTTCTAATAAAAAAGAAGAATTTTCAAGCAAACACTCAATTTTTAATTAGGAGTTTTCAACAAAATGGTCAAATTTTTAACAGAAAAAATGAATTGTAAACTACAATGATACATTTTCCAAAGTGCTAGTTTTTTTTACAAATTTAGTTATATTTCTACCCGAAAACATTTTATTTTTAAATGAAAATTTCAACTAGAAAATATAATTCCCTAATTTTTCCCTGATCAATTATGGACTTTCCCTTACCATTAATATTTAAAGACCATAATCTTATCTTGTAACATTTTCAATATAGAATCTTATATAAAGGAAATAGAACAATTTTAAATTAAAATTGAAATAAAAAAATAGAAAAATTGACTTAACATAATCTGTATAATCTTATTTTTAATTTGAGTCAATAAAACTTACAAAATATTCACGGGTTCCCAAGATATGAGAAAAATGTCTGAGCGTCACTGCTATTGTTCTCACGTTTTTTGATTATTAAACAAAATATAAACATTTATAGAAAAACCGGCTCTGTGTGTTTCTAGATATGATTACGTAGATAATGTATGCAAACAATTAGACAAAAATATTCAACCGTGCGGCCTCAAAATTCAGAACCGATTACACATTCTGATAAAGGGCCTTAAGCAACCCAAACTCGACGCTTGGACATTTATAGTCGTATTTTGAGAACCCGTGTAGATTTTTTAAGTTTTATAGACTTAAATTAAAGATAAGATCTCAAAGACTGTGTGGTAAAACTTCTATAATTTTTCGAGATCTTTTGTAGTTCATGCGACAAGTTAAAGTCGAAGTACAAAATTTGAGAAATTCTTGCATTTTCTTTTAACTTTTCACGTGGTATATTCTCTTCGAAAGATGAAAAATATCTGCATTAGAGGTCATTTTACGCAGAATTTGATAAGTTTTTGAAGGCTTTCTAGAACATTTTTTGAAAAATGTATCTCACATCGGCATTGTACACCATTAAAAGTAACTTTTGCCATTAGTCAAGACTCGGGTAGTGATATTTCACTTGCAAATGGATTTTCATTTCTTTGCGTTAAAACAAATTGCACGTACAGAAGGCATTAACGGTTCCGTAAATCTAGATTTATTTCGTGGTCTGAAAGTGTAATTACATTACTTTGAAGTGTGCCGCTCTTAGTTTTCTAATTTGTCTGCTTTCTCGGATTGAGGATAACGCGTGATTGATCGTATCGACAATTTTGACTCTGAGCCAAATTAAATTTTCATTTCGCAAAAAAAAAATCTGAAACATGTACTTTGATGAGAATATTGCTTTTTAAATGCAAAGTACAAAGTAAATGTTACTAGGCCAGAAATATGGATGGCAATTTACATTAAGGGTGTTATCGATGAAAGCTTTTTATGGCAGAGTTTGATATTTCCTTCAGCTTATTAAGCTTATTAACAGCTTATTAACCTCTTTTGTATAGGTCATTCTACAAGAAATATACAAAATGAATTTATATTTTTGACATTATCAACATTTAAAGGTAAAAATAAATTTTAGTATTTTCTTTAAAAATTAGGGGCCGTCCATGAACTACGTTACGAAATGTGGCGATTTAAAAAAAAATAGGGGAATAATAAGGGAATTAAATGTTTTAAATCAAATTAATATGAATATGTATCATATTACATCTAGTGAACTATAAGCGAAGAGGTGAATTTTCAATCCAAAAGGAGGAATTTTTAACAACACAATTGAATTTTCGACCAACACAGGGGAAATATGATAATTTTTAACAAAAATAGCACAACAAAAATTAAATCTTGTTAATAAAATTATTGTAGATAGGTATCATATTACGTCTAGTGAACTATAAGCCAATTTTTAACAAACATTGGGGAAATGAAATCTTCTAAATAAAATTACTTTAAATAGGTATCATATTACATCTAGTAAACTATAAGCCAATAGATGAATTTTCCATCCAAAAGGACGAATTTTTGACAAAAGCATTCAATTTACGATCAAAACAGGGGAAATAGGGTCATTTTTAACAAAAATTTGGGAATGAAATCTTTGAAGTAAAATTACTGCAAATAGGTATCATATTACATCTAGTGAACTATAAGCCAAGAGATGAATTTTTAATCCAAAAGGAAATATGGATAGCAATTTACATTAAGGATGCTATCGATGAAAGCTTTTTATGGCAGAGTTTGATATTTCCTTGAGCTTATTAACCTCTTTTGTATAGGTCAATCTACAAGAGGTATACAAAATAAATTTTTTGTCGTTGATATTATCAATATTAAAAGGAAAAAACAAATTTCAGTATTTTCTTTAAAAATTAGGGACCGTCCATAAACTACGTTACGAAATGTGGTGATTTAAAACAAAATAGAGAATAATAAGGGAATGAAACGTTTTAAATAAAATTAATATGAATAGGTATCATATTACATCTAAGCGAAGAGATGAATTTTCAATCCAAAAGAAGGAATTTTGAACAACACAATTAAATTTTGAAAATATGATAATTTTTTAAAAAATAGCGGAATTGAATCTTGTAAATAAAATTATTGTAAATAGGTATCATATTACGTCTAGTGAACTATAAGCCAATTTTTAACAAAAATTGGAGAATGAAATCTTTTAAATGAAATTACTGTAAATAGGTATCATATTACATCTAGGGAACTAATCTAGTGATCCAAGAGATGAATTTTCAATCCAAAAGGACGAATTTTCAACAAAACCGTTCCATTTACGACTAAAATAGGGGAAATATGGCCATTTTTAACCAAAATTGGCGAATTAAATCTTGTAAATAAAGTTATTGTTAACAGGTATCATATTACACCTAGTGAACTATAAGCCAAGAGATGAATTTGTAATCCAAAAGGACGAATTTTTAACAAAACCGTTCAATTTACGACCAACACAGGGGATATATGGTCATTTTTAACAAAAATTGCGAAATGAAATCTTTTAAATAAAATTACTGCAAATAGGTATCATATTACATTTGGTGAACTATGAGCCAAGAGATCAATTTTCAATTCAAGAGGATGAATTTTTAATAGAACAGTTGAACTTTAGATGAAAAATGTTACTTTAACAAAATAGTTTAATTTTCAATCACGTAATTAATGTTTTAACAAAAAGATAAATTTTTAAACAAATAGCTGAATTTTGAACTTAGAAAGATGAAGTTTCAACTAAGAAGATTATTTTTCTACCAAAAAACGAATTTTCAACAAAATACGTGAATTTTCAACCAAATAGTTACATTTTCAACTAAAAAAAGATAAGTTTTTCACAAAAAATGGAAGTGTTAAATTTTCCATTTAAAAAATTAATTTTCAACAAAACAGTCACATTTTTAACCAAAAAGATGAATTGAACACCAAAGAAAATGGACATTGAAAAAAATAAACTAATTTTCGACTAAATAGAAAAATTTTCAATTAGAAAACATCCATTTTTAATTTGTAACATTAATTTTCAACCAAAAATGGAATAGTTACAACATTTTCATTACAGAAAGCAATTCTCAAAAAAAAAAAATTGTTGACAAAATAATTACATTTTCTACCAAAAATATGATTTTTAAATCAATAAGATAAATTTTCTACCAAAAAGACGAATTTTCTACAAAAAAGATAAATTTTCAACTTAAAGGTAGAACAGTTAAGGTTTCAATTAAAAAAATGATTTTTTAACCAAAAATAGATTTTTAACAAAGTAGTTCAACCAAGTAGTTGAATTTTTGAAAAAAATGACTATCAAAATTTTCATTATCAACAAAATAATTAAATTTTAAACCAAAAAGTACAATTTTTAACCAAACGAGTTGCATTCTGAACTAAAAATATAATAATAAACTTTTCAACCCAAAAAAATCAAATTTTATCCAAAAATAGTTGGATTTTCTCTCGGGTTTTATTAACTCAGTTCGCAATTGAGAGAAAAATCGATAAAAAGGGGAAAAAGGGAATTCTTTAGAAAAGGGGAAAATCCCCTTCCCCCCCTAAACTGGTGTAGTTTATAAACGGCCCCTTACTACAGGTCAACGCCTTCATTTCATACCGCTCCACATGGAGCGGTATACCACATAAAAACGACGTGGAGCGGTATACCGCCTAAACACGACGGAGTGCTGTACACCGCTCAAATGCGACATGGCGCGGTACACCGTAGAAACGAAACGTGGAGATGTACACCGCCTAAAAGCGAGTCGGAGCGGTATACAGCCTAAAATCGAAGTGGAGCGGTATACCGACTAAAAGCGAAGCTGTACAATGACCAAACGCGACATGGCGCGGTACACTGCCTAAAAACGACGCGGAGCGGTATGCTGGCTAAACGCGACGGAGTGTTGTACAACGCCCAAACACGACATGGCGCGGTTCACTGTCTAAACGAGACGTAGAGTGGTACACCGCCCAAAAGCGATGTGAAGCGGTATACCGTCTAAAATCGACGTCCAGCGGTATACCGCTCAATCGTGATAAAGTGCTGTACAACTCCCAAATGCAACATGACGCGGGACACCGCCTAAACGTGTCGTGGAGCGGTATTTAATGGAGGGGTCTTTCTTTCTTTTTTCTTAAAAATAAAACAATTTCTTTTCCTCCATTCCAAGATCCTATTTTTTCACGTTTATTTTTAAAAAGATAAAACGGATGGCCCCGGATGTTTGAATTCGAAAGTGTTTAGCTAAAGTTAAAGTTAGCCGTGAGTTCCCACATTATTTGCAATATCTCAGCAGTACAAATAAATCGATAGCCATGTTTTCAAACCCCACCGGAAGTCGATTACTGCAAATTCTGCACGATAACTTGTACTTTGCGTCAACTTTTCAGTTTTCACTTCTGAAAATTACTACTTAGTTGGAGAGCAGCAAGAACATTAAGTTAAAAGGAATTTCTAATGAAGGAGTTATTATTATTTAATGGAAAAATTAAGGTTCTTGTTTTTTAGAAGAATAAATTTATTGCTGCATTCCCCAAAATTTGGAAATCATTTGCAATTAATTTTTTAGAGACTAATTTGCCACATGGCGTTTTTTTTAATTCCTGAAAGTCAATTCAAAAATTTCATAATCAAATAAAAGTGTAATTAATAATAATAAAATTTAAAAAAATATTAAAAACGATCTTCAATGTTTATTTAAAATTTTATTATTTAATCTATAAATCATTTAAATTCTTCTTTATTTATCGCAGGCTTCAGAGTCTTTCCCATATTCCAATCTTATCTTTCCACTTTTTTTTTCTTTTTCGATTTAAATAAAAACTGAATTAATAGAACTTAGTAAGAAAATTCATCTATTTTTCTGTTAATTCGTCTTTTTTGCTTGCAAACCCGACGATCTGGTAGAAAATTTTTTTTTTTGGTTTAGTTTAAATTTTCCGTTGAAAGCTCTATTCTTTTCCTAGGAACTCGTCTTTTTTGTTTCGAAATTCTTCTATTTTGGTAGAAATTTCCCTTTTTTGGTCAACCATGAAACTCTTTGGTTGAAAATTAATAAATAAATAATAAATTAAATGAAATAAAAAAATAAACTAAATAAAAATGCATACATTTTTTTAAAAAGTTGTATTTTTTTAGAAAATTAATCTTTTGGTTGAAAACTCATCTTTTCGTTGAAAATTCAACTATTTGGTTGAAAATTAGTCTGCTTTGGTGAATGATTCATAATTTTAGTTAAAAACTAAATTTTTTTTGCAGAGAATTCCTCCTTTATTGGGTTAAAAATTCAACCATTTTGTTGAAATGCTTTTCTTTTTTGAAAGAAAAATCACTTTTGATTGAAAATTTAACTCTTTTGTTAAAAATTAGTCTGTTTATTTTTTAAATTAATCTTTTTTTTGGTAGAAATTTAATCTTCTTTGGATCACATATAAACTATTACATTTTTCGTTGAAAATTCATATTTTGGGTTGAATATTCAAGTACTTGGTTGAAAGTTGAAATAATTTGTTGAAAATATATATATTTTTGAGTAAAAATTCTACATTTTGGATGAATTTTGTTTGTTTTTTGAAAATACTTTTTTGGACTAAAATTTAAATTAAAACCATTTTTGGTTGAAAATTGTTTGTTTTTTTCTTGTTGAAAATTAAACTATTTGGTTGCAAGTTGAAATAATTGGATAAAAATCTATCTTTTTTTGTAAAAATTTTACATTTTAGTTGATTTTTTAAAAAAATACTTTTTTCGACTAAAATTAAAATTAAAACAATTTCTGGTAGAAAATTGATCTTTTTGGTTTAAAATTCAACTATCTGGTTGCATGTTGAAATAATTTGTTAAAACTTATCTTTTTTGGGTAAAAGTTCCAAATTTTAGTTGAATGTTTTTTTGGTTGAAAATACTTTTTTGGACTAAAATTTAAACTAAAAAATTTCTGGTGGAATATTGATATTTTTGGTTAAAAATTCAACTATTTGGTTGCAAGTTGAAATAATTCGTTAATAATCTATCTTTTTTGTGTTAAAGTTCTACATTTTAGTTGATTTCTTTTTTCAAAATACTTTTTTGGACTAAAATTTAAATTAAAACCATTTTTGGTTGAAAATTGTTTTTTTTTTTTGGTTGAAAATTAAACTATTTGGTTGCAAGTTGAAATAATTGGATAAAAATCTATCTTTTTTTGTAAAAATTTTACATT
>JAABKJ010006286.1:0-22118 GCA_011634705.1 Andricus grossulariae | reverse complement strand
ATAATTAATACTTACAATGTAAATTTAAAACTACACTCTTCAGTAGAGCGAAGTAAAAATGCTAAAATTAATCGAATCTTTTGAGCTGAGGGACAGCAATTTGCGGATCGACATCCAAAAACAGTAAAGAAACAATGTTTTGAAATCGGTTAATATCTTCTGTTCTCTTCTTTGAATTTATATTAAAACCTTTTTTAAATTCAAAACAAATTTTGCCTTATTTAGAATTTTCTGAAAATGTACAAAGACATGTTTTTTGATTGATTCGAACCTGAAATTTCTTCAGCTTGAACCAAAGAAACATGTTATAATTTTTTATTCATGGGAAACTTGTTTCGTGGTGTTTGTATAACGTTCCAAAAACGCAAAAAAATATGAAATCCTAAAAATCCTAAATCGCGACAAAAGTTTTTTTTTCCAAAAAAGCAAAATTATGTAATGTTTCATAGGTTCAAGCTGAATAAATTTCAGATTCGACATATTCAACTTTTTTTTTAAATGTGTGCATATGAATCCACTAAAAAAAAACACATGTTTTTGCACATTTTCAAAAAAATTGGTTTTGAGCAAAAAATTATTTTAAAATTTCGTAGTTTTTTTATTACTGTTCATTAGTAAAAGCTGCAAATATAACAAATTCGTCATAATTTTTGAACCAATAGGAAATATTTTGAATGTGAAATTGGTAAATTTTATTAATTAAAATTTTTTCCACTTTTGTCGAATGCCTACTCAAAAGTTTTTTCCCCCCTCATCTCAAACGATTTGATTTATTTGAGCATTTTTACTCCACCCTACTCTTCAGTGCTCTCGAACTCAAATTAAAAATTCTTTAAGTTAGAACATTTAACATTGCAGTTGATGAATTTGGAATATTCCATTTTTTAACCCTTCGAGTACACACTGGGTCAATTTAACCTAAAGCAAATTTTTCATTGAGAAAGAGTTTCCATATAAATTTTTAGCTTAACATATTAACAATTACAAAAGTTACCATTTTTTTCGTTATAGGCGATCAAAAAGTGAACAGAGTCAGATTGACCCAGAGTGTAGGAGATGTTCAAAAAAATAGGTGTGTACTCGAAGGGTTACTTAGTATTCAACTTTATACATTTCAAAAAAAAAGTGCTCACCTTTTAATACTTATTGATAAAGTATTATATATTTTGTAAGTCTTCCAATTTTATATTAGATAACAACTTCTGTCTCCAACTTTCACATTTTTAAAATGCTTTAAAATGTGTCAGCTTCACATTTTTTTAAAGAGTATTTATTTTTAACGGTTCACCACTTGAAACGTGCACCTTATTTATTCATAAATAGCATTTTCCGCATAATTCAAATATTGTATTTTCAAATATCGTATAATTAAGAGAAAGGAGAAAAAATGGAGGAAAGGGGTAGTTTTTTGAGAATAGGGGAAAAAGGAAAAAGGGAAATTTCGGGGAAAAAGGGGAAACTAAGAAAAAAAGGGAAAAGCCTGTGCACCCTGTATATAATATCAGGGTGGCCGCTGGACCGGAAAACCGGGCCAACCGGATAATGACCGGGAATTTTATGAGATCAGGAAATGACAGTGAATTTATTTTTTGACCAGGAATTTTACAAATTAAAAAAAAATTTGTCAAAAATTTGATTTCAACTGTTTTTTAAATAATTAGTTAGATTGTAAGATTCGGAGAAATCCGAAAAATGTCACAGGAAGATTCCCAGAAGTAGGTAAATGTCAGCGTATCCAGGAAGATTCCGAAGGAAAGTTCCGGGAATGCTCGTAAGGAATTTAATTCATTAAATTAATGAAATTGATATAAAACGAACATTTTCCAAGAACATTCCCGGAACCCTCCTTGGGAACCTCCCTGGATGCACGGACAATTACCTGCTGCCAGGAACCTTCTCGGAATGTTCGTGAAAAATTTTAACATTATATAAAATTAATTAACATATTGCGAAATTTTTTTACGAACATTCTTGGAATCTTCCTTAGGCACCTTCCTTGATACGCCGACATTTACCTACTTCCGGGAACCTTCCTGGAACATTTTTCACGAATAATAACGGAAACTTCCTTGGGAACCTTCCTGGATACGCGGACATTAACCTACTTCCGGGAACCATCCTGGAACATTTTTGGGAATTCTCCGAAGTTTTTATTGGACCGTTCCAGGAATGTTCAGGGAAACTTTTGTACTATCCGGGAAACGTTTAAAATCAAAGATTTTTTATAAAAAATATTTTTAGTTGATCAACTGTGAATGTAAATGAAATGATTATTTTTACAATTGAACTGTACTTTCACGATTAAAAAGTCAATAATAATTAATTTTACAAGACGATTCCGAACCAGTTCACAATTTTAGAATTTTTAGATTTTAACGTTAAAAATTAAACAGTTCCAATTGGAAAGTCTTATTAGTTAAAAAAATGTAAGCGCCTGATTGAAACTTTGTAAACTATTTTAAATTTTAAAATATTTGAATATTCATATAAAGTCAGTAATTATAAATCAAATATTCAAAAGTAAAAACAAAAAAACTAAACTTAGAACGTTACATTTTTATTGCTTTATTTTTTGTTTAAACTTAATTTTCAAGTCTAATTGACCGAAAATTTCGGTACAAATAGCTGGGTTTTTTGGTACACGCAGACACTTCGTTTAAATTATTTGAAATCATTTCAAATGTTTAAATAATTTTGAATTTTTTAAAAACTTCTAGAAATCTCTTCAACTTACTCGAATGAAACATTTCAGACTGAAACAATATTTTAAATTTAATAAAATACTTTAATCATGAATATATTATTTTGAAGTTATTTTAAAATTGAAAATAGTTTATAGAGTTTCAATCGAACATTAAGTTTTGTTTAACTTATAAGACTTTCCAATTGAAACAGTTTAATTGTTAAAGTTAAAATCTGAAAATTCTAAAATTGTCAACTGATTCCGAATCGTCTTGTAAAATCATTTATTATTAACTTTTTATTCTTGAAAGTACAGTTCAATTTTATAAGCCATCAATTAATTTATATTCACAGTTGACCAACAAAAATATTTTTTATCCACAATCTTCGATTTCAAACGCTTCTAATTTTTAATTGATTAAATCTTTAAAACTGCATTTTAAAATTCTTTTAATTAAAATGTACGCTTAAAAATTAAAATGGAAAATTTTTAAAGTGAAGGATTTTCGAATTAGGCATTCTAAACTGAATGATATTAAAATTGAAAAAGATAACAATCTAACTAATTATTTGAAACCCGATTGAAATCAAATTAGGACAGATTCTTTTTTCAATTGGTAATATTCCATGTCAAAAAATAAATTCACTGGCATATCTCGGCTTTTCCCGGTCTCATAAAATTGCCGGTCATTTCCCGGTTTCAGCGGTCACCCTGATATTATAGAGGCCATTCACAAAAGACGTGATACATTTTTCATGAACTTTATACACGCCCCCCCCTCCCCCTGCATGATGAAATATCAACCTGATAACTAAAAATTATAATAGAATACTGAAATAAATATAATAAATTAAACAAACAATATACAAGAAAATGGTGTGCAAGCTTGATACTGTATCATTATATTAAAATTTTGTATCAGGAGAGAAGAGCGCAGCCAACCTTAAAGTTTTAAAACGACCCTGCTGAGCGAGAAAAGGTCGTGGACACATCTGGGGAAAACTTCAGCCTTCCACTTTATTTTCTGCCCTTCTTTTTCTACACTTTTTTCTACTACTGTGGCACGTGCCTTGCCTCATTAAACTCAAGATTATTCTGAGTGACTTTTGTCGCGGAAATATAATTTGTATTCATTTTTATGGACAAAATAGGACTCATTGTACATTACTCTACAGTTTAAGCCATTCAACGGCGCAATAGCTCCATGCAATTCCTAAATAAAAACCTTCAACAAAGATGCTTGCAGAAACGGCATTTTTAATTATTTTTAAAATTTAAGATCTCTACTGCATTCTAAAAATGTCGCAGAACACACCAGAATTTTTTCAAATTTTTTCCAACATATTATTTATTAGCTCTGGGGTCATGTGAAAGTACAGGTCTCTGAGCAGTGCGTCTATTTACAGCATTTTTACTTGTATTTTGTTAAACAGCTCTGAATGAAATTTTTTTACAACAATTTTAGAAACGCCATTTTATTAAGAAAACTTAGCAGATTTGTGTAATCATTATTAGAACCTCTTGACATTTTTTCCTGCAGAGCTACTGCCTTCGAAATTCGACGGTCACCGATTTTTCGCAGCGATATCAGATCAAGAATTTCATTGCGCATCATTTTTTTCACCAGGCAAAAAGTTGTGGTTTTTTAATTTTTTCTAATTTAAGCCAAAAACTGACTTTTTTTTGGAAAAATCGATTTTAATTCGTTTTTCATTTGAACTCTTGCTCAGTCAATCAGTTTTTGGAATTTTTCAATAAAATGTTCAGGGGATGTAGTTCGAAATGTCCTTCGACTGATTCAACAAGAGGATCTTACAAATTTATTTAAAAGATATTCTTAATAATTTTTTTCTAATACTCGGCGGACATTGAACTTCTCTAACTTCCAGCGATTCGTTTATCGAGCGAATTTTGAGCAACAAAAAACTTCCAGCGAGAAAATTGTTAACAACAGTACAAAGAAGTTTTCTCGAAAATTTTAGCTCGGTCGAACTGATATTTAAGAAATTATTAATGTGTCAAGTCGCTAGCGGCTAGGCGACTCGCTCGCGGACTGTAGCGAGTCTCAGATCCGATTCTTAATACAGTTCACCGGCGCCTAAAATAAAAACTAATCAAGAAGTTGGGTAATTTCAAAGAATTATGGATGATTAAATAAACCAATAATATTGCATAATGTAAAATAATTGATTCATTTTATATTCTGTACAATATAATTGTTCTATGTTTGGGACAAACTTAAGAAAAGCATATAATCCCTGACAATTCGCAGGATTGGAAGTTGGAAAAAAATGTATTTTAATTTGAAATCTTCTTCCATGTTTTAATGCATATTAATTTTAAAATATATCAAAAATGAAAAGTTTTTATTACGGATATTTTTTTCAGGGGATGCGTATTTTTTGAGATATTTCGATGTCTCAAGTTTAAAAAAACACCCAGATACAGGGTGTCGCAGACTTAAGTGTCCGGACTTATATGTTCGTGAGCGGAGTCCAACGTAGTATAGTGACTGCTGTTCCCCCACCGCTAACCCCACCTCATCCACGCTTCTAAACATTGCGTCGAAATGACGTTCAGGTAAGCACGACTGTTTATACCGCGCTCCTGATTGGCCCAGCTTAAATATTTAGTAACTCAAAAATTAAAACTTCAACTGATTTTTGGAAAAGGAATTTTCGATTTTTTTTTTACTTTTATGTACCTATCTAAGTCCGGGCACTTGACTCTGGGAGGCAGGAGTAAGGGTAAAATTGTAATTTCAAACGGGAACCCCAATTTTTTATCACAGATTGAGATTCTCTTTTATCAAATACGTAAGTTTTATTCGAAATTTTCTTTTCGATTCGCGGTAGATGGCGCTGCAATTGCGAAAAATGTGATTGTTGATTATTTCAAGGACAACATTTTGAGCACTTATTATAAAATGTTAATCGAAAACCAGCACCCGGATGGTGAGAGGCGAGGGGACTCACCGAAATCAAGCACCCCGATGGTAAGAGGCGAGGGGACTCGCCGAAATCAAGCACCCCGACGGTGAGAGGTGAGGGGATTCACCGACATCAAGCACTCCGATGGTGAGAGGCGAACCGACTCACCGAAATCAAGCACTCCGATGGTGAAAGGTGAGGGGACTCACCGAAATAAAGCACCCCGATGGTGAGAGGATACGCCGAAATCAAGCACCCCCATGGTGAGAGGCGAGGAGACTCACCAAACTCAAGCACCCCGATGGTGGGAGGCAAGGGGACTCACCGAAGTCCTTGAAATAATCAACAATTACATTTTTCGCAATTGCAGCGCCATCTATCATCATCTATAATCATTAATGCGTCGAACAGAGGAACGACATTGAGCTTAACTGATTTCTCTCTGAAATTTTCTTGGTTTTCTACAGGATTTGTTTCTACTGATTTTTCTGAGCCTGCAACAGTGTAATTTGCTCTAAAGTTTATCCTGCTGTTTGTTAGCGTTTCGTCTAAAACGGTATCGTTCCCTAATGTTTCGTTTTGTTCACTATTTAGTTTGACGCGTAAATTACACTAGTATCTTTTCATCTTTGGATTATCAATGTGTCTTGATTTTCTACGTATTTTTGATTGAAGTTTAGGGATTTTTTGGTTCTTGAGGGAAGATTTTGAGTATTTTCTACAATTTCGGCTAACGCGGGGTCTTTTGTGTTTGATTTCTTGCTACGCGTTTTCCAAGGTTTGTGTTTAAACTTGGGGCGGACATATATAGTTTTTCATTTCTTGATTTGAGAAATAGTTTTGACACTTTTTGAGTTAAATATTCACGCACATACTATAAATTATAGATACGGGCACATCCATGTAAATATAGCAGACAGGTAAAAATCGTTGACAGGTTAATATCAAAGAAATAAATATCATGAGCAGGTTCATATCATAGAAAAATACATATTATGGGCACTTTTGTATATGAAAAAAAGAATATAATAGAAAACGACTGAAGTAATTCGAAGCTTCTTGAGTTCCAGTGCTTTCTTTTAATTGTTAAATTGAAAACAGATATTTTTTTTAATTTCTAAAACTTTGTACATTTATTTCCGTTTCTGGTAGTTTATGGCTTTCTAATTGTAAATGTATCAAAAATATACGAGTGTGCATCAGCTATAAATAATTCAATGCAAACTAGGTTCAGTTTCTTGAACTTTTAATTGCCAGGAAAGCTTCGGCCCTAGCAAACAAAGAGTTGAATATCTTGTGAAATTCGTTGCCGTTATTTAATTCTCTGATTTTCAAATAGAAATCTAGGGGTTTTGGTTTAGTGAACACAATATCTGTTTGAATGTCTTTTCTGGTTTCTACTAGTAAGCACTTGGATCTTTAGGACTTAGCGAAGCAGGTGAAGTCACGAATCACACAGAGTTTAGGTCAATATCAAAAAACTTTATTATCATCGCACACTGGGGACGAAGGCTATGTGCACACAAAGGCTGCCAAGAAGGAAGTGCCGTGAAGGACACTATTGAACACGGAGTCAAAGCCACGCACGCGCCGCTCTATCACACATACATATACACCACTCTACACACAGACATAGCTACGCTCGAGTATAATTCAACACTTCCTCCCGAGAACGGAGCTATGATATCACGATCGTCTATCAGTTTTGTTGGATAAATAAATAAAAGTTACAAATTAATCTCTCCGAAAAACTTACTAGTTACAAACTAAGGTAATTCTTTTGGAAATATCTTAGACAATAAATACACATGACCTTTTTAAAACAATACAGGAATAAGAAGAATAGGAATATTATTAACATCTAAACTCTCAATAAAAGTCTCACGCATCATCTCTAATCTGAGTGGTACTCAGGTTTAGGTTTATCATCTTTTATTCCTGTCCCCCCCTCTTTTTTTTCTCTTTCCAACTCTACTGGTTAGTATCTTCATTGATCTCCCTGGTTTCTGAAATGAAAAATAGACATAATCGCATAGATTATTATGCATTCGTGAGTTGCTCTCTAAAGGTTTTGAAGGCCTCAAAGGGGAGTCGCTTGGTAAAAACGTCGGCAACATTCTCCTTTGATGATATCCATTTAATCTTGAATTTACCCTCTGACACGCATTGCTTTACATAATCACCGCGAATCTCAGACAATTTATTCTTAATGCCAGTTTTCTCGCTCCTTTCTAATTCAGCTTGTATTTCATCTACTCTATTGTCAAAACCTTCTAATCTATGACTGCCTTCCTTTTGAGTGCAATCGATGGCTGAGTTATGTCGCACCGCAAATCTATGGGATACATGGTATTGCCTAACATGTATCTAAGGGCTTTGTCTAATAAAATTGCCTCCTGGCAGGCTTCACTCATGGAAAAATACTCAGTATGGCAGGTAGATGCGTTTACTACACCTTGTTTATGGCTCCTCCACACAATAGTGTCGCCGAATAAAAATATGGCCATTTCACTTGTTGAAGTTGAGTCTAAATGGTCTCTAAAACTAGCGTCAGTGAAAATCTCTAAATTATCGGATTTACCTTTATAAGTCAATCCTAAATTTGTCGTGCCTCTAAGATATCTAAAAATTCTTTTGAACTCAGTCCAATCTTCTTCTGCGGGATTAGATTTCTTTCTCGAAAGATAGTTGACGGCAAAGAAAATATCGGGTCTCGTAAAATTTGCTAAGTATAATAAACTGCTGATGGCTTCTCTATAAGGGACTTCAGCTTTATTATTGTTCAAAATCTTTTCTTTGTTTGAATTTCTATTTTTAACCTGTCTGGTAACCATGGGTGTATTTTGCGGCTTACACTCTTTCATATCAAATCTTTCTAAAACTTTTTCAGTGTAAGCGGCTTGATTAAGTGTCATTGTCATATTATTTTTTATCTCTAACAGTTTGAATTCTTAGATAATCCTTAGGCTCTCCAAGATTATTCATTTTAAAAACAGAACTAAGATCAGCTATTATTTCATGCCATTTTCCCAAATTATTTCCAGCTGATAAAATATCATCAACATAGAGTATCAATATAACTAAAATTCCCATCATTCTATAAGTAAATGAACAAGGCTCATTGACGTCTCTTTGCTAACCTAATTTTTCAGCCTATATCAAAAATCGTTGATTCCACTTCTTGGGACTGACTCTAAGTCCATATAATTCTTTATTCAATTTACAAACCTTATTTTGTTTTATATTTTCATTAGTATCTTTAAAACCTCTAATAACAAGTCTAGCCTTGAAAGTTACTTTTCCATCAGGATCTACCTTTTACTTAAATACTCATCTACTATTTATACCATTTGCTATCTTTCCATCAGAAGTCATAGTGAATATATCCAATAAACTCCACACCTCATTTTCCTGTATTGATTTTAGCTCATCCTCAATAGCCTCTTGCCATTCAACTATATTTTTAGTATTCATAGCTTCAGTGTAGTTAATAGGATCTAAACTAGTTACGGCTATCAAAGCAAAAATCTTTTGATCTTCATCAACATTATTAAAACTTGGTATTTTAGTTAAGGGTGTTGGTTAAATCCGACTTGGAATTTTTTTGTATAGGTACGGCACTGACTCAATATATATTTCTCCCCAAGTATTTGAGAACGAAAGAAAGAAAACTTGTCAAATATCCGGGAGTTTGCGAGATCCTCGGATCAATAAAATTTAGAGGAATGAAGCCTTTTGCTGCGGCAATCATTATTTTTACGCAAATTATAAATTTTTCGAAAGAGAGAAATCTTTGGATAGCAGAAGACAGCGTTTGAACGGCGAGAACCGTTCCCAAGTTTATATTTTTACTCACAATTCTGACATCACAGAAGCATTTTTAGGCGTCATCATACATCCAAAGACCCACAACTTGATGATGGTAAACCTCAATTTTTCGAAATACGTCGAGAAATGGAGAAAACTGGGTACAAAATTGAGATGTCCTGTGTATGTGAAGACCATAAGACTGTAGTTGTAAGCAGCAAAGCAAACACCGCATACAGACCACCTGTCAAATGACATAATAAAATGATAATTATTATTATTCATTACGAAGGTATTACAAAACTAAAGTTTTGTCTCATGCATTTGGTCCCTGGTGGTTGAAGTGAAAATACCTAATTGCCACTCGCGAAATCGAGGCGTCCTTCCTTATCGACCGTAAGTCCAGGATTCGAGTCTCAGCGGCAGTTTTCAATTAAGAAATGAACATAAAAAATGTAAATAAACTTGACTACAAAATATTGAAATAGTTTTTGCAGACAGCATCTGCAAATGTACCAATTTTATAGATAAACCAACTTATGATTGTATGTCAATTTGTAAATTGATTAATTTACCCAGTATAAAATTATAACTTGGAAATTCTAATTTGAAGTTTTTGAAATTATATTTTTGAAATTATGAATTATAAATTATGAATTCATCAAGTCACCCAAATTTACTTATACCTGCAAATTTATTTATAAATTCCAAATTTATCAAGTCGACCAACAACGTGGCTAGATGAAAGTGGATGGGAAAGAGTGAGGGGAAGGATACCAAGAGGAAAGGATAAGAAAGAGAGGAAAGAGAAAAAAGAAGGAATAATAGTAGAAGAAGTAAATATGGGAGAAGAGAAGTGGAAGATAGTGGAGATTCATGTGAACGGGTAATATGCAGGAGAAATCAGAGGAGATGAGGGAACTGATAGAGAAAAATAAGCAAGAGATTATGCTTATAATAGGAGGATATATTAATGCGGAAACAGAAGATAGAGGAGGGAGGGAATGGGGTGGAGAGCGAGGAAGAAAATCCAAAGAAAAGATACTGAATGGGGAGGGAGAAAAATCGTTAGAGTCTAGGGGAGATGGGGTGCTTTATTCGAAACAGAAGTATAGAGGGGGATGAGGAAGGGGAATATACACGTTCAGAAGGAAAAAGGGGAACGGTAATTGATTATGTGGTAGTGGACGACGAGGTAAGAGAAAAGGTTAGGAAACTAGAAGTAGGGAATTATATAGATTCGGATCACTTTCCCATAATAGTGACAGTAGAGGGAGAAATGGGTATTAATAATTAGGCTGAAAAGGAAGCAAAAGTAAAAAGAGCAGGAAGAGGGGATCGGTCAATGGAAGGTAAAGCACACTTTAAGGAAAAAGTCAGGAATATCAAAATGGGGGAAGCAAATATAAACGAGGAAATGGAAATGATGAAAGGAGAAATAAAAAGAGTATTAGAGTGCACAAGCAAAATAGAAGTTAGTGAAGGAGGTGATAGAAGTAAATGGGATGAGGAATGTAAACAGAAGAAGAAGGAAGTAAGAAGGGAATTAAGAAAATGGAGAAAAGAGACAAGTAGTGGAGAATAATATAGGAGAAAAAAGAATGAGTATACTGAGTTGTGTGATAAAAAGAAAGAGGAGGACGATAAAAGGTTTAAAGAAGAAGCGGAGAAGCCTAGGACGGAAGAAGAGGTTTGGAAGGTGGTAAATAGAGAGAGAAGAAGAAGGAGAAGAGTAACCCAGGATGATGAGATGTTAGAATGAAAAAAATATTTTATGGAATTACTAGGAGAGGTAGAGAGGAAAGTTAGGAAAGGAGGAAAAGATGGTAGAGAAACAGATGAAGAGTAGGACATTACAAGGAAGGAAATTGTCAAGGTATTAGGGATGATGAGAGATGGAAAGGCACCTGGTATAGATGAGATCCCAAATAAAATCTGGAAATATGGGGGGCCAGAATTAGAGGAATGGACATGGATAATGTGCAATAGAGCATGGGGAGGCGAGGGGTGGCCAGATTTATGGAAAGAAGGTGTAGTGATACCAATAGTGAAGAAAGGCAAAGGGGAGGAGGTCAAAGATGATAGAGGTAGTTGAGGAAACAAGATAGAGTTTCTGAATCAGACAAGGTTTAGAAAAGGGATCGGGGTGATGGACAACATATATGTTCTGAACTATCTAGTAAATAAGAGGATTAAAAGGGAGAAAGGGTCAATGATAGCAATGCTCGTGGACTTGAAGGCGACGTTTGACTCATTAGACCGAGGCGAGATAGAAAAAGTTATGGTGAAAAAGGTGATACGAGAGGGATTAACGAAGAGAGGATCGGCCATTTTTGGAGCAACAAAAAGCAAGGTAAATGTAAGAGAGCAAGTAGGAGATAGTTTCTGGTTGGTGAGAGGAGTAAGGCAAGGATGTCCTCTGAGCCCATTTTTATTTCATATATTAATATCAGACTTGGAAGAAGAAATGAAGAGAAAACGGTGGAGAGGAGTTAAGATAGGGAACGTAAAGATATATATACTGGCATACGCGGACCATCTTGTGTTCATGGCAGAGGATGAAGGAGGGATGGCGAGCTTAAATACTGGAGTAGAGAAATAATTAGATTGCAAAAAGTTAAATTTAAATGTAGAAAAGACAAAGATAATGACGTTTAGATAAGGAGGTCGAAGAAATAAATAATGGGCGGGGAGATAGAAGGGAATAAAATTAGAAGATGTTGAAGAGCTTAAGTATCTGGGATATACCTTGCAAACAAATGGAGATCATAGAGCTCATATAAGAGACAGTATATAAAAAGCAGCATGAGTAATGAAACAGATATGGGGAATAGGAAAAAGAAGGTTAAAAAAATTGGAGAAGGAGAATGTGGTTATTTGATACGCTGGTATGGCCGGTATTAGGTTATGGAGCAGAGATATAGGGATGGAAAGAAAGGAAAGAGATTCAGAGCTTACAAGAAAAGTATATAAGTTGGTAGACTATAGGACGCCGGGATATATGGTGAGGGAAGAAGCGCAAAGGAATTAATTAAGTACTAGAGCGGGAAAGAGGGCATGTAATTTTGAGACGAAGTTGAAGGAGGGAAAGGGAGGGGAGTTGGCGAGAAAGTGTTTGTCGAGGAATGGAAGATAAAGGAAGCTGGCAAGAGAATGTGGTAAAGATTTTAGGAGAGGAGGGGTTGGGGGAAGAGTGGATGAAAGAGATAGAGGGTGCTAGGGGAGCGAATGAGAAGAATTAAAAGAAAGGATGCAAAAAAGTGGCAAAATAGAGGTACAAGAGAAGTGAAAGGAAAAGGAAACGGAAGTCCCTCAAACTAGAAACGAAAAGATTTGTAAGTAATGGTTATGTAATGGTATAAGTAGATCAAGATGTGTTTGCGTTATCGCTCTCTCTTTCACACTCTCGCTATCGATCACTCGCACACTCGTTCGCTAACACGTTCCAAATTGCGCTATCGTCAAAAATAGAAATAAGGTTCTAGATGTAAGATTTTCTGTAAATAGGTGTAAATAACTGTAAATAGTAAGGATAGTATTTTATAAAATATGTAGACCTAAAAAACATTGACGTTCCATCTAGTGGTTCGGCGAGAATATACAGACTGCGGACTCTATAGTACATACCGAGTATGTATGGTAAGCAGTGAGGTAACAGCTGACGTTGTTTGACAACTGGGGGCGTAACGGAATTTTCTTGTGCCAGAGAGTCTCGCTGAGTGTTCGGAGTTTGAGTACCTGCTTATTTAATCAGTTTTATGATATTCTTAAATTCAGGTCGACCAGGATTCATATTATATTTTTAAGTGTTTGGAAGATAATCCTTAAAGGTTGATCAAATTGTTCTTAAAGCTACCTTATGTACTAAATGTGAGATTTCCGTGCAACGTGAGTCGATTGGATCAGCGTGAGTATTTTGTTTTTAAATTTGAAAAAAGATCACGTCACAAAACCCCCTCCCAGACAGGCAACACGGGGAGTGAAACTCAGCGGGCGCCTGCAATCCACTATCGACTCGGCATCTTAGTTCGACCGGCATGCAGAACCCAATCATTTAGTACAAAATTTACATTTCAAGAGGTTAGATTCTGTTTTCCAACTCTTGTTTTCTATTTTTCAAGAAAAATTAATAAATGTTGAATATACCCGGTGCTGTGCGGCGAGTTTGATTTTAGATCTTTGACAAGACCAGCTTAAATTACAGCACAAAAGACTTATAAACTAAACTATGGCCTAAAACTTCCTCAGGATTGCCTCCGCGAGTGCTGCAATTATTGGGCGATTTGGATCGATTCGGCATTCGTCAGGATCTCTACGCGGAGCCCACCTGTGCTCTGGAGAAACCGGAGGAAGGAGTGGTACCCCTGGAAAAAGCAAAGAAGAAGCCAATGGTTTCGGAAATGGTCTGCGTGTCGTCCTTCCTCCCAACCTGTTCAGGCACTGAAATATTGTCGGACGGAACCTCGGCACTTTCTTCTTCATGGGAACCTGGGGAAAAATGAGGCACGTTAACTTTCCATTCATCAACCGACTAATAATACTTAATATCTTTCACGTGAACTTTCTCCTTATTTCCCGTCGCAACTACTATCAAATATACTACTGGAGATACCTTCTACTTGACTTTTCAATGAACTGGCCAGTCTGGGCCCCCTACCAAAATTCATGAGCGCTGGCGACACGCGAGTAGAATTGTGTACTGCAGTGTTGTAAGCTAAACGATAATCTGGGATATGCTTATCCCAATCGCGATGATTGCTCTTAACAAACGAAGCCATCATAGTTTTCACCACCCTATTTACTCGCTCAACCGGATTTTCTTGCGCATGATACGGTTGTCTAGTTGAATGACGAATACCAAGTTGTTCGGCAGCATTTTATATACATTAATTATTGAATTCCAAGCCGCTGTCCGTGAAAAAGACCTCAGGGGTTCCCCACCTGAAAACTGCACAATCTTCGAAAGCCATCTGTACATTAACGCCATAAGCCTTCCTTAACGGGATACATTCTATCCACTTTATAAACATGTCCTGAAATATGAGTAAATATCCATAATGGGCGCGACTAGGCGGAACAGGGCCCATGATGTCCGCTGCAACCACCATCCATGGTTGTTCTATCATGCGCTTTCCCATAAGTCTCGACGGGACAGCCTTATACATTCCAGGCCAATAATATAAGAGGTTCATACGGGCGTGTGTCCTTTCTACTTCGAGGTGACCGGAAGTTTTTCTGTGTAGCTCTGAAGGTAAAACCACCTTCCAGGCCTCGAGATCTGGTAAGGGTGGGTTAACGAAGGAGATTGGTCTATGACAATACAATTTTCCTCCCTCAATCTTCTAATCGCAAAATTGCCTTGGAATTTCTTGAACATTTTTTACCCTTCGCAAGTACCAAGGGTCATCGGTCTATTGGATGGAACTCTCCACTTCAGTATCCGGCTCATACATACGAGACAATGCGTCCGGCACGTGATGTAAGGCACCCTTCCTATGTTTGATGGTTACCTGATTTCCAAATAACTCCGTAGCCCACCGTCCCAATCTACTGGTTGGGTCTTCTAAGTAACGCAACCAGAGAAGGCTTCTGTGGTCAGTAATCACTTCAAAAGGATTACCCTCAAGATAGGGCCGGAACTTTCGGGTCGCCCAAATCACAGTCAAACACTCTTGCTCAGTCACAGTGAAATTCCTCTCAGAGGTGGCCACCGTCCGATTCGCGTAAGCGATTACTCGCTCCGCTCCGTCTATGCTTTGCATCAGGACCGCCCCAAACCATTGTTACTAGCACCAGTCTGCAGTTAAAAGTGGCAGGATGAAATACGGTCGGGCTAACGTGGGAGCGAAGGTTAATGCTGTTTTTAACAGCTCAAAAGACTTTTGCTGTTCTTCGCCCCATATAAATCGGCGACTTTTTTTATTAGCCGAAACAGAGGTTCAGCTATAGCAGGAAAATCCTTTTTAAACCTCCTGTACCACGAGAACATCCCCAAAAATCGTCTAAGTTTCTTTAAGGTGTTTGGGACCGGATAATTAGTCACTGGTACAACGTTTTCTGGATCAGCGTGAAACCACGGTGGCTTAACCATATACCTCAGATACTTGACTTCCTTACAAGAGAACTCACTCTTTTTCCTAATAATGGTAAGGCCAGCATTAATTATCACATGTAGAATACGCCTAAGCTAGTATAGATGTTCATCAAAGGTTTCGGTGACTATAATGATATCGTCAAGGCACGAAAAAACGCAAGGTTCGAATTCAAGTGTGATCAATCTATCTAAAAGGCGCTGAAAAGTAGCCGGAGAATTTGATAGACCGAAGGTATTCGAGTATACTGGTATAGGCCCTTCCCAGGAACAGCAAAAGCAATAAGCTCCTTACTTTCTCTGGACATAGGAATCTGGTAGAAGGCCTGACTACGGTCTCAGTGAGCACAAAATTTGACGACGTCTTTGCGACATCATTACGACATTTTTACGACAACTTTATGACATCCTATGTCCACGTCGTTAAGGTGTATTTACGATATCGTAAAGACGTCGTACCCCTGTATGAAACTATCCCTAAACTTTCCCCTTGCTTGCTGACCTATATAACGACAACACGAAATAGGGTCAACTACTACTCCTATCGAATAAGAAGGTAGACCGGATCCTAGAGTCATCCGCCCTTAAGCGTTTCCCGGCTTGGAGCAAGAACTTCCACGACAGCTAACGGTAGACACATCAAATTTACTATATACGTGGCAAAATTTTCGTAATGGTTTAGTACACGCTTGGAAGAAATGGCCATCTTAACCAGAATTGCAACACCCCGGTCTTCTAGCAAATTTTCGCTCAGTATTTGCTATAGCAGAAGACGGCAATTGTGGTGGAGGATTAGTGGTGACTGATGGAAACTGAGCAGCGGCATACACCCGAACAACTGTTGAGGATGCATTAATGGCAACCCATGAGCATAAATCCACAAAGCGCCGCTATTACCCATTGGATTCTGTGGATAGCGTTGTCCGCTCTGGTTATTATTATTATTATTACGGTAACGATTCCGGTTATTATTTTTATCATTCTGTGGGTTAGGTTCGGATCAGTTTTCTTAAAACTGAATTGAAAGATCTGAAACAGTAATAATGGGTTCTGTTGAAACCGCATCTACGGGCTTTGCTGTTGCTTCAAGAGAAGTATACGCAAACTCAGGTAGCAAACTACAGCTTGCAGAAGGATTGGGGATGGGGGGGGGTGCGTATGTACTATCCACGCGATTGGCCGACTCAAACAGTTCTCCCCTTATTTCCAACTGATTAAACACCTGGAAGTCACTACGAGGTATCGGTTGTCTGTATCGCGAATGTAAATTTGGATAAGCTTGCTCAAGCTGCTCTAGCGTGCTTAGTGGTGGTTCAACAAATTTAAATAAAGATCTGATATTTGGGAGATAATCAGCTATATAGGCTCGTTCACACCCTGTGCCCGTCTTTTTATCTCCTACGAAAAGCTACAACAAAACCCGTCCAATCGACCCATTTCTCGTCTTCTACACCCAATCTAAACCAAACAAGAGCACCGTCAGGTAAAAGACTAGGCATCGCTACTAGTATTTGATCAACAGCTAAGCCGCTTCCTAATCGGCATTTGCTTACTCTCTTCAGAAATTCTTCTGCGCTACTATCTTTGGCTCGATTAAATCACAAATTCCACTTACGGACTTTCTCCAGAATATTCAACCGGATTTTCGGATTCTATTAGGATGTTGTGGCATGAACTACCTGACTCAGATAACGTGGTTCTATTCTCCGGAATAGTAGGAACAAATTCAATAACATTTCCGGGCGGTTTACTTAAAGAAAATCAACCGAAGTGGACGGTCGACCACCAGACACTGTGGTCAAAACATTAAAAGCCGAAGGTTGCGTGGTAAACCTACTCACTGGGGTCTCTAGAAAGCCCGTAGCATTGGTTGAATGAGGTAGATTAACTTTTACGAGAGGGCCAGCAAAAGTAACTGATGGATTAGTTAAAGTTGTGGGAAAATTTTGCCCAGACATTCCGTTTCGTCCGATTGTGGAGACCCCTGTAGGTTGTGCTAATTGGTAAGGTAACCCATCTCTGTTACCAGACGTCATGCCAATATTAGACGATAAAGGATCGTTCGACCGGACAATACTGTCATCACTACGGTGGGTAACTGGGGTGTCCGCTAGGGACCATGTCACCCCGAAAAAACTTTCTGACCGAGGACCTCTAAGCGTGAATGATAAATCGGTTTCATTCCATGAAATATCCTGCATACACTAGCCCGAGTGATAACCCGATCAGTAGTATCATCCCAAACTTGTGGTAACTGAACATTCGGATCATCCCTTTTTTTCAATACGGATAAATAATTAAAACCAATAAAATTGACTACCCAGTGAGCACAAAATTTGACGACGTCTTGACGATATCGTTCAGATATCTTTACGACAACTTTATGACATCCTATGTCCATGTCCTTGAGGTGTCTTTGCGATATGGTGAAGACGTCGTACGATCTGACGATGTCTTTACGATATCGTGAAGACACCTTAACGACATGGACATAGGATGTCGTAAAGATGTCGTAACGATGTCGTAAAGACTTCGTCAAATTTGGCGTCCACTGGGATATTAAGAAAATCTTATTAAAATGGACTACAGAGGACCTATTACTACATATTCGTATGTATTTTTTCATTGAAAAATGTTGAAACCTGGGGAAAATGTGCCGGCTGCCGCAAAACACGTTTTTGTATCATAACTTGCGGTGAGCATGATAAATCTGGAAAGGATTGTCTGCAATTGGAAAAAATTGTTTGATTTAAAAAAAAATAGCAACGATTTTTCCAAAAATTTTTATTGTTGAGAAACCAAACATTCGGTTTCTTGGTCCGAAAAAAAAAAAAAATTTGGTCCAAATGAAAATCCCCTTCTTCATGAACTCCGTATATGAATATAATAATGAAATCTTGTTGGTTTTTAATTTCAGATGATCTTTTCCAGAGTTAGCATGCTCACCGCAAGTAATAATAAAAAAAAACGTGTTTTTGCCGCAGCGATCATATTGCCTCCAGATTTCAAAATTGTTTAATGACGAAGTACAGTGTACTCTTGCCTATTCCAAGGGCCGCGCATCGTAAACATGTTGGTATTTCAAGGCTGGAGGTGTTGCGGTAGACATCGTTGGTTTTTAATGTCAGATAATCTGTTCCAGAGTTATCATGCTCACCGCAAGTAATAGTAAAAAACGTGTTTTTGCCGCAGCGACTATATTGCCCCCAGATTTCAAAATTTTTTAATGACGACGTACAGTGTACTCTTGCCTATTGCAAGGGCTGCGAATCGTAAACATTTTGGTATTTCAAGGCTGGAGGTGTTGCGGTAGACATCGTTGATAATGGTTTTCACCTATTAACAGAAACGAGATCAGCGGTGCCTATGAGCAATATAAATAATCCATCTTGTGTCCGGGTAGATTGTCTCTCCGTTTTAGCTTATAGCATGAACCCATACTATCTAGCCACCACTGGACCGTGTACCGAGTGAGTGAGAATTAGAGAGAAGAGTCAAAGACACAGAAAAGCGTACGGGAACACCGACTATCATCGACATCACCCAAACGCAGGGAAAAGAAACACGTCGAGCATGAACCTCCTTCTAATCATATTTTCCGGATACTCGTAGCGATCCGTGCTACCACTAAAAGTTAAATAACAAATTCAATTGTTATTAAAAACCAAAAAGTTATATAGATAATTTTCTTAACTTGCAACGAACTATCCCACTCACGAAATTAAAAACTAAACAAGATCAAAAATTATTAATGAATTATAATAACAATCTTCAGGCTTCAACGATAGAATGAAATCGATGTATAATATTTGGGTCAATTGGTCGAATCCAGATTGTATTCAGAATAGGAAGCTAGATGGTTTAGAGTAATGAATAAAGTCAATTGTAACCGAACAATAACGGCAAAAACCAACTCTTCGCTTGCAAGGCTTATATGATATTAGGTATTCAGTTCACCTTGAAAACGATTGCTCCCATTAAATAATAATCGCTTACGATTCCGGGGTGATGAATCCACTGTTGTTTGAATTCAGCTAGCTTCGGTAAATTCTATATCATGGTGTGGAAGATAGGAATTAACTTCTAGAGGTTTCACAATGTCCCCATTTTGTAACGAACCCCAGGCTTTTAACTAGTCAACGGGAATAACTGGCAAGCGCAGTTCTTCCGAAACCACAACGTCCGATTAACAACGTGCAAAATTATCTCCGCCAGTGCTCCAATCGATCATCCTGTAGTGAACGGGATTTCATGAAAGGTAGCTATCGGAAGTATAGGGATCTGAGCAGGTCCGGAAGTGAGTTTCTTAGGATCCAAATCGGGATTCAAATATCAAAAATAAAAAAATAAACATCTAATCATCAGTAATTCAAATATCCATAAATGAATCGTCCAAGACAAAGTTTGAACTTTATACAGTCGCCAGCCGACGTAAAATTGAGGGCTGTCGAAAGTTATATCGATGAAGAATTTTTAGTTACAAACGAATTTCTCTTCGAGGATCTTAGAGTAAAGAAAACTATCTCGGTACGACCCCGAATAGCGGGTATCGATAACCCCGTGGGTCTTCCCATTCCAGTCCCCAGGATGTCGCTTTTTGTACAACTGAATAATCGTGTGGTAAGGCAAATTTTCCAAGCTCTGCCACAACTTAATCCAACTTGTGTCATTGGGTCACGGTTGCTTAATAGAACTCATTAAAAGCATGCCAGGGTAAACATGCTCTCAATTCTTAGTATTGTAAGACATTCTCTGAAGTGTGATACCCCAACGATTAAAATAAATAAAATAGAATCAAATATACTGTAGATTCTAAACTTGTGTAAATTTAAAAATCTCAGCTTCAAGAAATTCGCGGTCTTCATGAACCTCAATTCTGCGTCGAGTCTAAATTTGACTTCTGACACCTTTTTGGACTTAAATGACCCCAATCCTAGACATATAAATAACTTAAATTATAAACCTGAGACATTACCGCTGGGAAGACCGAGAAAAATCTTGCTCACATCGATAACTCAACACGAGCCAACATGATGGATATGACTGTCACGATGGCCACCGCCTTGGAGGGCATGACCCTTTAACAGAGCACGTTCTACTCATCAACTTTCAATGGAAAGCCCCCCCCCCCCTCCCTTAAAGGAGTTCCTACGGGATATAGAGAACGGTTCGGTCTATGTCACAGAAACAACTGAACCGTCTTTTATAAAAATTGTCCTGAGCAAACTTAAGCGCATTGCGCGAAAGAGCGTTCGCGATAAGCAATTTTCAACGCTTAAGGAACTCACCAAACATCTTAAGAAACAGTTCGCTCCCACTAAGAAGTACCAGTGGTACTTTGAGGCAATCGTAAACCTGCGCATGCGTCAAAACAAGAGTGTGAACGATTATTACGATAGGACTTTGGGGCTTATCAGTGGAGCGAAGCATTCATTAGAAGAAAAGTATTCGGGTGCCGGCAGCAATACGTTTATGATGGTGAAGCCCCACATCGATTGTGCTCGGGATGCCTATGTTTGTTGATTACCTGGGGATATGGCAACATTTGTGGACACCAGGAATCCAAACCAGAGCAACACTCTGAAAGGGCACGATCACCTAGCACCTATACAAAACTAATGGAGGGTGTTGGCAAGGCCAAGCGCCAAGAACAGACTTTCGGACGAACCATCCTGACGAACTCTACTATTCCCTACCCACCTCTACCTTATCCACCTTTCTCTACACTCCCCATGTATCAAAACTTATATGTAACGCAATATACTCATCCACCTATGTATCCGCCTGGTTATAGGTACCCCTACCCTATGCAATACCCGCCTCCATTATCTGGTACAGCTAGCCATACATCACGGACGACAACTGCACCTCCTGCTGCAGCAAAGCCGGTGCCGCCAAAACCTACACCTTTAAACTGTAAACAGGCCCGTCGTACGGACGCGACAGCGAGTCCTCTTCTCAAGGAGCGTCCCAAAGCAGTCCAGTTCTTGGAACACCCCAGCGAATCCTTCGAAGTGGATGTCAACAAAGAGACTCCCCTGTAGTACAATTATCTACACCCGAGATTCGTAAAGGAAAGGCTTTATGTTTAGTACATCTGGGGGCCGATGTAATCTTCATCAAGAGCGAGGCGCTGCAAGGCGATATAGTTGTAGGTGATAATCCCATCCACGTATCTGGTATAGCATTGGAGGTTTTGGTGACAGACGGATCGGTATGGGTGTAACTACTCAATAGTCGAGTTGGGTTCCATGTTGTTCCCAACAACTTCCCCCTATCAGCCGAAGGCATGATTGGGCGTGCTTACTTACGTCAGGAGCAGGCTCAACTTTCTTTCCGGTACAATACCCTTGTCATAATATCGGATCCTATCACCCTGATACCATTCGTCGATTCTGAATCCAGACAAGCGCGACGAAATTTGAAGCCGGAGATCAAGCCATTCGCTCGGACTTTGGAATTGCATCACGCATAAAGCAGCCTGTCGCCATCAAGGTTAAAAACATGGAGCTGTCAGAAGCATATTTACCGCGAATCGACACCCTCGATGGTGTTTACATTGGCGATGGGGTGGTTAGGAACCACGATGGTGTATGCTATTCGTATG
>JAABKJ010006285.1:0-22121 GCA_011634705.1 Andricus grossulariae | reverse complement strand
CGGATTCAGCGCATCAAAATCCTTCGGAAATGTTAGGTCTGGTCTCTGGCTTTAAAATTTGTCGGCCTGTGTTATTATTGATTTCAAATTTCCCGCGCTTTTCGGTTGAAAAAGTTACCTACAGGCGGCGCATCGATAAAGAACGGGGCAACCAGTGAACGTCGTTGATGAAAATAACCTGCCCACTCGCGGTAAGGGTGGGGCCCCCTCTAGCTCAGAAATGAAAGAATCGTTTCGTTTCAAGGTCAGGCAAAAGGCGAGACTTCACTATATTTAGCTTAAGACAGATCACAGAAAAAATTTTGAAAGTGAGGAAAAAAGTGAGTTTGAGAGTTAATGGGAAACTGAGTGACTGGTTCCATATTATGCAAGGTGTTAGACAAGGACGCGTTATGTCCTTATGGCTATTTATTATATTCATGGACAAGTGTCTAAGAATGACCCTTTTCGACGAAGAAGATGTGGATCTCGGGACAGTGAGGCTTTCGCAGATGATAAGGTTGTTATGGCAGTCAATTGAAGACTTGCAAAGAATGTTGGACAAACTGAATACAAGCATGAAGAACACAGGCCTCAAAATGAACGTGAATAAAACAAAAATGATGGTGTTTGAAGGAAAAGGTGAGAAAAAAATGTGCAACATTGTCCTAAATGATGAGAGAAATGAGAGTTGATAAGTACTTATATCTTGATAGACTATTCACTAATGACGCAAAAATAGAGAGTAAGATAGGTGTATATACGAGGGTAAAAAGGTTATCGGTAGAGCAGGGCCCATTATCAGCAGTAAAACTACATTAAGTAAAGCTAAATAAGCAATAAATAATTCTATATTTATACCGACTGTGCTGTACGGTAGCGAGACGCATACATACCAAGAAAAGGATAAGAGTAAAATTAACGCGATGCATGAAATTTCTGCGCATGATATGCAGCAAAACACTGATGGACAAAGTGAATAATTAGATAATCGTCAATGAATGTGGCGTGGAGAAGACACTAGTTGACATATGTGAAAGAAATTCTTTAAGATGGTTCGGGCATGTTGAAAGAATGAAAGATGAACGACTAAGAAAACAAGTAAAAAAAACAAGGTAAACTAAATGGCAGTGTGCCCAGAGGCAGACCGCGGAAAGAATAGTCAGAATGTGCCAATAAGACCCTAATTCGAAAAGACATAAGAAGCCACGGAAACACAAGAGCTTGCATGAAAAAATGCATGGACGTGAAGGAAGCTAGAGAGGTATGTCAGGACAAAAAAGTGTGGCGACAAATAGTTTATAAAAAGAATGTGAGCAGAGTGAATGACGCCTGAGATAAAAGACCTTGGATACTATTGGGGCCGAGTGGGAATCATCACATGATGACTTTGTGAGGCTCTTCACTTGGGGTGATCGCTAGAGAGATTGATCAGCAACCTGGTTCGGAGCATTGTTGAGGAACGAACAAGTTATTTGAATAAACTCGGGCATTCTAGATCAATCTAAAAATCTATACCCTCTGCCCTACATTTCTCCCTTCCTCACCGAGTGAATCACGCTTACCCCTAAATGGAAATAGCTTAATAGTATAATAATAATTAAACATTTTCAAATTTTGATCGCTTCTAATTGAAACTTACTTAAATATTAAATTATTCCATTTTAAACGTTTTTAATTTAAAATAATACAATTTTAATTTCTTTGAATTTTAAATGATCCAATTTTCAATATTCTAGTCTGGAAGTATTTAATTTTTAGTGTTTTGAAATTGTACTATTTTCGAAATTTTAATCTAAAATCATTAAATTTCGAAATTCTTTTTCAAAATAACATTTTTCAATTTTGAATAATTTGAATTAAAAACAATACAATTTCAACGATCCTTTCTAATTTTATTGTGCAATTTACAAAATTTTAGTTTTAAATTTTGCAATTTAGAAAGCGTCTTAATTTAGATTTTTAATTAGGTTCAATCTTGAACGCTTTTATTTAGACATGATACAAATTCGATTCCTTTTTATTTCATTTGAAATGCTGTCCTTTTTTTAAAAATTTTACCTAAGGTTTTGTCCATGTATAACGTATCGCTTTTAGAAGGTGGGGGGGGGGGTCAAGAGGAGCTACTATGTCCCTGTTACTTTGGGGGAGTAGAGAGAGTGGGAGAAATGTTATGTTAAATTTTTTTAAATGCAATAAATTAACAAAAATCTAAAATAATATGAAAGGATAGGAAGGGGTGATAAAAGTTATTCTTTCAAATATTTTTTTGAGGTCTTTTTTTCCACCACATAGGGGTTGAAGGTTTATAAAATTTGAAAAATGAACAAAGTTTTCTATGGGTTTAAAAATTATTGAAAATTTATTTGGTGTATTGTTTTCGATAACAAATGACAATATAAAATCATATTTTGGAAATAAAATTGTTGATCAAGTTAGAATAATTTGAAATGTCAACATAATAAAAAAATTCAAATTTAGTATCATTAAAAGTTGTAAAGTTTCTGTAAACGAAACGAGAAAAGATATGTTGAAGACATTTTTTTTAATTTGAATTAAGTGTTCCATTAAAAAAATAAAAAAAGTAATATTTTGGTTCATATTTAAAAAATTGTAATTTGATCAACAATTATTTTTTTAAATGTGATTTTATATTATTATTTGTCGTTACAATGGGGAGGGAGGGTTAAAAAAATCGTATGATAAGGCGCTACGTAATATATGGACGACCCCTAATCCAAAATGATTTGATTTGGCACGTTTTCAATTAAAAATCGTTCAATATATATTTCCTAAATTTTAAACACGTTCAATTTCGAAATGATTAACCCTCTCAGCTTATACTAGGTATATTACAACCAGAAGATATTTTTGGCTCGCTGTTTTTACTGAAAAGTTGTTTCAGTTTTGTGAAAATATTTACAGTACGTGCTGAATTCATCTTATTAATTTTACAATATTCATTTTTGTGAGACTTTTAGCTACAGTTTAAAACAAATTAATTCCTATACGTTAATTTGATCCAGAGATACTTGACTTTGAACTTTGCCCGGGCACAAACCACCCAGTGTAGGCTGAGCGGAAAATTTAGGAAGTTTAGGCTTTGAGGGTTAATTAATATTATTTGAAAAAATTGTTAAACTTAATATTTAAACGATATTTCAATAACGGACTTTAAATTTTGTTTATATTTCTAATGTTTGGAAATAATCATTGGAAAACGTGAACGCGCGCATGCATTTAGCGCCGGTTCAGTTTTGAAACGTAGTCTCTCAATTTGGACGAGGCGAGGGTTCAAATCCCGAGCGAAAAGTGAAAAATGATTTATTTTTCTGGAGATATGTTCAGAGTCACTCGACAGTAAAGATTTCGGAAGCAGCGGTGGTGTGGACACTGGACATAACAGTGGAATCTGTGGAATTTATGTAAATGAATTGACGTCAAGGGACTGGAGCCAACCCACGCCACGTTTTGGCGCCACGATGATAGAGACCAGGAAATTTCATGTTCTTTTCGAGTCTGGAACTGGACATTCTACTAGAATCTTGGCGACGCTGACCGCAAAGTGTATGTGGATGCCAAATTCCGAGACACGTTGATCATTATGTCATCGTTCAGACGTGTTCAGACGCTCCCGAAGAAACAAGGCCGCGCATTATCTTAAAACCGACCTATTCTCAAGTCCACTAACTTCCAATTTCCAATCATCCTCCTCAGCTCCTATCACTTACTTCATGATCCACCATTCCGGCTGTGTCCTCGATTTTTTTTCTGTAAATTTTGTTCATTGCAATCCTATACGAGATCCCTGGGAATATTGCAATCATTTATTAAAATCTTGGAATTATTATTATTATTATTATATATACATATAATAATATACGATTCATTAAAGTCTGGTGACTTTTTCTGTCATGTCAGCGTGAAAGTTTATCAATATGCGGCAGTTGGACATTTTTTAATAGCATATTGTGCTACATGTGCGGAAAGTAGGCAATTCCACATGAGTGTGTGAAGTTTGCTTTACCAGTGGGAGGCGAATCGAAGGGGAGTTGTAGGCAATTCATAAGAGAGTTGGAGGCGAGCTGAAAACGAGCCGAATACGAGCCGGAAACGACCCGAAGATGAGCCGATGGCAAGTACTATAAACTTCACAAGAGTTACAACTGCCTACTTTCAGCACCTGATGCACACGATATTTTTTGTAACAAATTCAGGAAATTTTCGATTTGAGAAACAGAAAAAAAAATTCCGGAGATGTTTCGAAATTTATGATAAAATTACCGAAAATTTCCGGAAATTGTTGAATAGCAGAAACGACGATAAATTTCTGTAAATTTAAAGTATCCAAAGCTTTTTGGGCGAAATCCAAAAAATTCCAAAATTTCCGGAAATTTGTGGAAAATTGATAAATCAATTGTCAAACGATTAAGCAATCATCAAACGTCAACTCATAATGAAGTGAGGTTATGATTCCGGAAGTCCTAGAAAGTACTTCTGATTCTAGCTAGCTGATTCAGCTAGAAAAAGTTTTGGAATTAGTATGAAATATGAACACCGTCTTGACCTAGATGGCAGTTTTTTATTTTTCAATTAACCTATTGAAAAAATTAAAAATGCCGCCTATATAATCCTGAAACTATATTTATAAACATTTTAATAAATAAAAAATACAATAAACTCTAGACAGCGAGAATCGAACAACGTAACCTTTCGCTTATGAAGCCGAAGCGCTACTGCCTGAGCGACTGGCCAATTTGAAGTATTTTTCGACAAACTCTATGTGGCTTGTTACAGACATTTCAAAGTAGATTTTCTCGAAAACGTCGAATAATTACATATTACTGGTTGGCAAATTAATGCTCACGTAATGAGCTTTCATTACAAAAATTATGAACCGAAACTAAAGTTGACAATTGTCGGTCTTACTTTCGAAAGAAAAGCTTAGGGTTTTTCTTTAAATAGTTTTAGGTTAAAAAATCAACATTTCATTATTTATTCGTAAAAATAAGCATTCAGTACATTTTGAGCGGATACTAACTTCTTGCATGATTAATGACTATTTTAGTAAAAATTAAAAAAATCTTGTTCTCACTATGGTTATGATAGGGTTATACATGCTCTTCCTGTTGAACATAAGCATCATTAATGATCTGAAAAAATGTTTGTTAAGTCGGAAATGCCGATTTATGATGTTTCAAAACAATAGTTTATTCTGTTTATATGAGAAAAAACTTTTTGATATTCAAAATACAACAATACTATATCTAGTGTATTTGTTCGCGTCTTCGAGAAGCATCGATTGACATATTATTAAACCTTTTATGACCCACCAGTGCCGATTTATGATGTTTCAAAACAATAGTTTATTCTGTTTATATGAGAATAGTACAGTCGAACTCCAAATATACGAGCACTCCACATATACGAGCGTCCCGACTCCAAAGGTGCGAGCGAAATCTTTTCCCATCCTAGTCGACAGTGAGGCGTGCGCGAATGCACGCTGCTTTGAATTCGACGTTTGTTCATTGCAAGTTGCATACTCGCGCATGCGTAGTCACGCTTGTATCTTTGGAGTTCCCGATTCCCGAGATTCTCGTATCTTTGGAGTTCGAGTGTATATTGTGTATCAAGGGCGTAAAGAAGGCTATTTTGACGAGTGTGAATTTGCTGCCCGAGCGAAGCGAGGGCGGCAGTGGCACGAGGCAAAATAGCTAGCAATACAATTTAGTTAGCAATACAATTTTTTCAAAGATAAAGATCAATTCCTTTATATTCTCACTAGCGGGGTGCAGTGTATGTGTAGCTGGCGTAAAGTTTTATGTAGCGGGCGTAAAGTTTCATGTAGCGGGCGTAAAGTTTCATGTTGGCCCGGCGCCGGAGTGCGCATGTGCGAGCGTCACTGGGCTGGAAGCGGCCACATTACGCCTGCTTCACGTGCATGCAAAGGGGGGTCGGACAAAAAAGTATATACGTATGTCACAGACCCGTCTGGACAAGGTACGACTTGTTGTGTAAATACAAGATTGCCTATATCAAATCTGATATGCGTACGAATCGTCTCTTTTTCAGAGAGAGATTCTAGTGGACTATACGTCCTTTCTATCTAACTTGAAACTAAATGGCATAAATTGCCAACGCGCATCTAATTAAAGAAACCCATTGGGGTTACTCTAAGAAGGAACCGCAGTTCTTTTCTTAGAGCTGGTGCCCCTGCCGACATGCCGCGAAAAAGACAAGCTTTCTTGTCGGGAGCGGCTATTTAAGAGCTTACCCCTCTACTAGCCAGGTAAGTCCCCACTCCGGTGTTACTTGTTCTACCCGTACGCTCCGCTGCTGGTGGTACTTCGAAGAAGGTTCACCGCTTACTACCCACTATATCGGTAAACTCTATCGCTTCCTTATCGATCCGCGACATGTTACCTTCCTCAAAGATGGAACTCCTCATTACTTTATCGGCATTAGCTCTCCACATTATTCCGCTTTTCTACTAATTATCAGTAATTTTATTTCTAAGTATTATTTTATATAAGCATATTTAAATGGGGCAAGAAACCATTGTAGCGTTTACCCTAATTTTAATTTTCCCATTTTGAAGCCATATATAACTTTTAGGCGAGAGGCTGTGCCCTGAGTATTCTTCTGACTACCAACTCGAATCGCTCTGGCAATAGTTTCAAAAATGTATAGAAATTTGTGAAAATTTATAAAATATGTAAAAATTAATACATTTTTTCAATTTGGGAAATTTATGCTTATTTGCCGGCAACATTTGACAAATTTGATAACAGAGTAGAAATTTCCCAAGTGGGTCTACAATTTTTGATGTTGAAAGGAAAATTAAAAGTAAGTATTGGAAAATAATCTACTCGTTAGTATCTAGTCACTTCATACACATTTTTGAGGAAAATGAAGTTGTTGAATTACAATAAGCGATTGAACATTTCAGGATCGTTTGATTAACTAATTATTATTTCGTAAACTATTGGTAAAAAATTTTAAGGAATGCTGAGAAATGAATGCAATTTACAATATCATTCTCAATATCGTGCTATTTCTTATAGTTGCTAACTTATATCATTTTTTAATAAACAAATGCCGATTTTTCCCTTTTCTACACACGGAGATAGGAATTTACTGTTTCTTAACCGATTTGAAAGTATTTTTTTAGTAATACTCAGCATTACATTCTTAAGACAAATGTGGTTCGCGATTTCTTAATTGTTGTCGCAGAGGAAAAATATATAAAGGGATTAAGTGAGAAAATTGGCCATTTCAGCTTTGTGAATTTTTATATCAAGAAAAAATACAGAAAGAAACTTACCATCAGATGGAATTATTGCATCTGCACTTATATAACATAAATAATTCTAATGATATTTATAACGAAAAATCAGCTTAGGTTTATAGTTACTATTTTTACAAACATTTAGATAAACGAATTGTCAACAAATGAGTTTTCCTCATAACTAAATATTTATATACTTTAGGCATTTATATACTTCAAGCTTTATAAAACATAAACAATATAGATTGCAAATAACAATTTATTTAAACAAGCGTCCCGAATGGAAGTTTCCCCGTAGATAAAAGTTATTTTTTCTTCAATTATTATTGCAATGCTATTTCTTGCGATGATTAACCAACGAAGTTAGTTAAAAAATAATTTATGTGACTGTTATAGAAATTATTTCAAACAAAAAGTAAGATTTATGATTTTTATATACAAAAGATACATTTTTTCACTGAACTTATCCGACATTAAACTAACACTGATTCAAAAGCTGGATATGAGACCCTAAATAACAATTTCCGTAATTGTTCATAACAATTTCTATCAGAAGATGTTACAATCTGCTCTTTGATCGCATAGAAAAAGGCTGTTTATTGCTGCGGAACTAGTCTACAATTCATTAACAATTACGCAAATTGTCATTTAGTATGTAAAGATGATAAATCTTAGTTTTTGTTCAAAATATTGATTATAACAATCACATAAATTATGTTTAAATGAACTTTGTTGGTTAATCATCGCAAGAAATACCATTCCAATAATAATTGAACAATAAATAATTCTTTTTGAAGAGGAAACATCCATTTGGGACATTTTCTTAAATAAATTGTTATCAACAATGTATATTATTCATGTTTTATGAAGCTCAAAGTATAAAAATGCCTTTGAAAACAATGGTGAATGGCATTTGGTCATAAAAATTAATTTAGTTATGAGAAAAACTCATTTATTGAGAAATTGTTTATCAAAATGTTTATAAAAACAGTAAACGTGAACTTTAGCTGATTTTTGGATATAAATCTTATTAGAGATATTTCTGTTATATAAGCGCAGATGCAATAATTCCATCTGATGGCGAGTTTCGAAAATTTATAGATAGCCTAGGTTTTCAAAATATATTTACATCATCGAAATTTGGAACTACCGCTTTTTTAAAAATATTTTCTGACTTTGAGATTACATTTGGCCTCTCTTTATTTTGGACCAATAGCAAATTTTTTGAGTACGTTGAAAAAATTCTTTAATAAAAATCCCTATATTATATCTTACAGATGGAAGTCATGATGAGTCAAGTGGAGTTCAAACACCAAAAGGCCAGCGTAGAAGACGGGTTCATCCAACACAAGATCCACGTTAGTATATCATAATTTGTTTGAAATAACAAAACTTCGATGGGATTCCGAAAAAAATCCAAATTTTATTTCTTAACCGCCAATAAATTGTTCTCGCTGAACGGGCGGCGTTGGCCCCTGGAGATCTTTGAAACAAGTTTCAAATTTTGACCTAAAAAGTACATATTCTCATAGAAAAGTTCACTGCGCATCTTTTTTCATTGTATACAAATTTTGTAGCTTTCCTCGTTTTCAAAGTAAACCCGAAAACACCGTTAAAAAAAAACTTTCTGTAAATTTGAGAAATTTATGAAAGTTTGTGAGGCTATAAATTCTGTAATTTGGAAGAAGACCGTTAACTGAATTTCTTCTATGTACAGTATTTGCTAGTGAATTATAATAAAAAATTATAAATTAAAAAAGATTGTTGTTCAATTAAAATTTTTTTGAGAATGGCCAAAAAACATGTTTTTTTTTTATTTAGACCTATGCGGACATTTTGAAAAAAATTGAAGAAGTCGAACCTGAAATTTCTTCAGCTTGAATCAAAGAAACATGCTATTATTTTTTTTGTTAGAAAAAGATTTTTTAGTCTTAGCAAGTCGTTAAAGTCGCTAAAAAACGTGAAATGGACCACTTTTGAATGCTTGAAACATTACCAAAAAAAAATTTGTTTCGAAAAACGAAAAAATAAAATGTTTCTTTGATTCAAGCTGAAGAAATTCCACGTTCGATATATTCACCTTTTTCAAAATGTGTGAATAGTACTAAATAAAAATTTTTTTAATTAATAATTTTTCATTACTATTCACCAGAAAAAAGGGTACATAGCAAAAATTCGTTTTATTTTTCGAAGCAATAGGGAAATTTTTTGGAATTTTCAAAAATTAGAATTTTAAGACTTGTCTTTTGGACGAATGTAATTTTAAACGTTTCTTTTTTAAGATTAACAATCACAATTTCTTCAATGTTAACGACTTTCAATTTGAAACTAGTCAATTTTGAATATTTAAAGCACAAAACTTTCAAACATTATTATTATTAATATCAACAATTCTATCTATTCTAATTATTATTAAATTTCATGAATAACGAATATTATTAAATTCCAGCGGAATTAGTTCATGTTTATTTACTAAATGTACATAAATTATGAAGGTATGAAGTATCAGCAAAACTCGAAATTACTGACTAGAAAGTGAAATTTTTTTTAACATCGATTATAATCAAAGAGAATTTAACAAAGGAATAAATGATTACAGAATAGATTTTCCAAATGTTAATTCTGAAATAAATTACTAAGTTTCACATAAATTTAAATAATGAATTTAACAAATTCAAAATCTCAAATAAATTATAACAAGAACCTCTCGAGAGAGATAATTAGATTAGGAACAGTGTTGCGGTCATTAATTCAACTTTATTAATTTGTTTTGAAAATTTTCAACTAATTATTGTCTTCACCTTAAACAAATGAACTCATTTTCAAATATTCTTTCTACCTATTACATTTTTCAACAATATCACTTTCTGTTACTTTGATAACGTTATTAATTATAAAAAATACAGACATTCAATAATACATTTGCATTTGGCAACTGATAATAAATGCAGTGACGGCGTTTTCTCGAATTTTCGCCTTCCCTATTTAGCTGTCTATGATTTACGCCTGCAGTTGATGTTTAGTTAGGATCCTTTCTCAAATCGCAAATCGCCAATCTTTGCAGTTAACGGTGTTTTCCCAGAATTATATAATAATTATTTTTAAAGTTGGTTTCAATTAATTAAATTATTTAGATAATCAGGTGTAGGGTTTTTTTTACCATTTCAACAAGATGAAAATACTTATGAAATACAATTTATGAAAATTGATGAAATTTATGAAAATTTATAAAATTTATGAAAATTTATCAAATTTGTGCATGCCTTTTTATGACTTCTTCAGGTTTGTTTGCTTTCCAGCTATTCAAGCTTCAGCAGGGCTGTTGTGAAAAATGCAGTGCATGTCAAAAATGTTTCGTAGGCGTTTTTCCACGTAGATTTAAAAGTCACTAAAAATTGTTAAATTTGCACACGTTTGTCTGAAACTTGCATGAAGAAAAAAGATCCGTATTATTCACAACACGATTAGTACAAACTCCGACAACATGAATTTTCATCAAATTTTACAAGAATGCCATTTAAATCTACTCGTTTTCTGTGCATTTTATGTAACCTCCAGTAAAATATACTGAACTGGGCGTTCTCCATACACTTGTACATTTTACTCTAAGTTAAGTAAAATCTACAGAAAATCAATACATTTAACTGAACTTCTTTTAAAATCTTCTAAAGTGTCATATTGTTTATATTTGTACCGATCATGCCGTAAATTTTACAAATACTTTTTCTGCGTGTCTTATGAGAGGAGTTTTGGGGTTGTTTATTTCAAAATTTTGGTGTTTCGTTGTTTGAAAATATCATAAATAATATAATAGTAATATAAAAATATATTGTCAATACCATCGAATAATATTATTAATATCATATCTTACAGATGAAGGTCATCAGATACCAGCATTAGGACGAACATCAACATCACAAGAACAATTCCACGACTTTGGCTCCAATTTTGGCACGCCAGCTCCAAGGCCTGGATATCTACGTTAGTATATTATAATTTTTGAAACTAACAAAAAATTGTTCTCGTTAAACGGCGTTGGCCCCTGAGGACCTTTGAAACAGGTTTCGAATCTGATATTGAAAAGTACATATTCTTAGAGGAAAATTGATTGCGCAGTTTTTTTCTCTGCACAAAAATGTTGTAGCTTTTCCCGTTTTTTAAATAAATCCGAAGAACCCGTTTCTTAGAAAACAAATTCGTTTTTAGAAATTTATGAAATTTGTGGAAATTTATTGGAATTTGTAAAATTTGCGAAGTTTGTGAAAATTTATGATAATGTATAGAAATTTGTGGAAATCTATGGGAATATATGGGCATTTGCGGAAATTCGTGAAAATGTGTAATAATTCACCGGTAACTCTTAACAAGAGTTCTGCTGGACGCATACGCAGTAGCTTAGGCTATAATTTCTAACATTTATAGAAATTTATATGCAAAATTTGTGGAAATTTGTTAAATTTGAGATTTTTATGGTAATTTGCCGGTAACTTTTGATAACTTCGATGATGTTCTGCTGGACGTATGAATTGGGATGGAAATTTTTGTGTTTCTATGGCTTTTCGAAGTTTGTTGGCCCTCCACAGATGCAACTTTCACAGGGTTGTTTTTCAAAATACAGTAAATGTCCAACAATTTTTATAGGCGCTTATTCAGCGTACATTTAAAAGTCACTCGAAAATCATCTTTAAGAAAATACTGCATCCATCGTGGCATATCTTAGAAGCCAGAAAACCCAACTGAAACTCTGTTAGCAGCCACAAAGTGGGCCAGAATCCAATAAAAGTGGCAAAAAATCGATTTTTTTTGCATCTCGATAAAACAATTTTACAGAAGAAATAAAATTCAAACTTGACAGCGATTTTAGAGACATCTTTACCAGCAACAAAAATTAATTTCACGTGTTAAGATTTATCCACCACATGGGAAATGGTTACCATGTCATCTCTATTAAATCTGTTTTGATTTGTCGCGAAAAAATTCAATGCCGACTTTAAACTTATACTTAAAAACTTAAAAATTCCAAATGGCGGATCCAATATAGCGGATTTTTTTTTTGAAAAATGCTAAAACTAAGTGCTACGAAGATACTAGATTAAAATACAAAAATCTTTAAAATGTACTTCCCGCAGGTTCGACTGTGTTTGCAGAAGGTTCAAAAACATAAGAAACGGATTCATGAAGTTACATGAAAGAATAGAGCGCAGTGTGAACATTTCATGGAATCTCTTCATGAGCCTTTTTCGGTTGACTTTTTACGCACTATAAATTTTGATACAAAATTTGTTTTCGATAATTTTTTTGTTGATTCAGAAATTAATTTATTGTCTGTTTCAAGTTATTGTTCTGTATGTATAAGCAAAAATCCCATACTTTTAACCATGTCAATGGACAATGCGATGTCAAGATAACATGATACTCTAAAAGTACATGATGCTGGGTATCTGGATTCTCCAAATAAATGTACTTATTCGAAATTGGGCAACTTGGTTAATGTTAACGGATTTTGGGATTACATTAGAGCTATCTTCAGTTTGGACCAATAAAAAATTGTTGGGATTCGTTAAAAAAATTCATGAATAAGAATCCCTATATTATATTTTACAGATTCAGCTACACCACGGCCAGGCCCTTTCAAGCATGTGCAGACGACGTATACGCCAGTATGTAAGTATATAATAATGTTTTGTCTCCTTTCCTTCACATCGACAAATATTTCAGTATGGTGAGAATATATAACGCAACTGTGTCTTTCGCCCGAATTCGACAGATTCTCTCACCCCGGGAAGAAAGTCGAGTGCTACAGAATTTTTGGACCAACTTAGAGCAAGAACTATATGGAAATAATTTCCAGTGGTTAAGAATAAAAAAATTAATTTTAGGGTATAAGCTCACGTCGGGGGCAGAGCTTTGAGGACTACAAATTTTGTTGAACGATTCTGGTAAACATAATGCAGAGTGTGTAGATTCTCAAAATATATTTACTGCATCGAAATTTGGTACCTTGGTTAATATGAAATAACTTTGGGATTACATTTGAGCTAACTTTAGTTTGGCCCAATAGCAAATTTTTGGGATTCGTCAAAACAATTCTTAAATAAAAATTCCTATATTATATTTTACAGTCATACCTACTCCACCAGGACCACCCAACTTCAACCAAGTATCAGGGCCAGCAGAAAGAGAGCCAATGCGTGAGTATATAATAATTTTTTGACCTAGATAAAATTTTCTGTGATTTAGAAAAAAAATCAAAATTGTTGGCCCTTGAAGACCTTTCAAACAAGTTTCGAATTTTAACTTAAAAAATACATATTCTTATAGGCAATTAATTTCGCATTTCATTTTTGGATAAAATTCTGTAGCTTTTTTCGTTTTCAAGGTAAACCCAAAAACACCGTTTTTACACAGACACACGAAAACGTATTTCTATAAATTTTGGAAATTCATAAAAATTTACGAAATTTGTGGAAATTTATTGGAATTTATCCGGAACAAAAGTTATACGATTAAGAGGGGAATAATTGTTAAATCAAAGAAATATTTTTTAAACTATTGTCAAATGTGTTGAGTTAGAAATATTATTCTTCAAATTCATCAACTGTATGATTTATTCCAAAGAGCCTCGGTGGCTAGAACGATTGCGCGTCAGGCTTCCGTGCAGGAGGACTGTGGTTCGATACCTGAGCCGGTACCAATGAAAAATTTTCTATGTACTTCTACCGGGGCTTTGGTGGTTCGGAATCCACCTTAAACTGTAGGTCCCCTCAGAAGAGGCTGGTTACGTACGAAGGTAGAGGATCCACGTCCAGGGGACTAGCCTTGATAGCCCATGTCGATTTTGAGAAGACTCGACAATGAGTCAGCGATCTCCTTGCGCTTGAGGCCTCTACGGGGGACTCACGGTTAGTGGTCGCTAGTCGATTTCGAGTAATGAAGACTCACACAAACACACATTTGCATAACACACCAGGGCAGAGCTTCGAATCTGTGCATCTAACTCAGGGTTCTTCCGCGAGGGAAAATTCGGCCCTTGTTGAAGAGGCCTGATCTAACTGATGACCTCAGAGGGATCACTCCGTCCACCCTTGCCTGGACGGATTCTCCTTCTGTGGCTTACTGGGGAGGCTGCCAAATGGTATAGTGGGTGAGAATCACTTTGCCTGTAACAAAGAAGATAATCATTTACAGTGCGATTGGTACGCCTGGCACCTGAGAGGTATATTTCCAGAACGATCTACAGGCAAGACATTTTTTTTTAACAGATAGTAATTGTTTTAAAAAATTTAATTAGTTGAAAAATGCGCGGGAATTAGCGACTTGTCAAATATAAGTAATTAATTTAGAGGATATTCTAAAAAATAATTAACTTTAGCACGAATTTTACATAAAATTGATAGTTTGTATTTTTTTGGCGCATATTCTGATCACAATACAAGACGGTTGGGGGCATCAAAATAAAAGTTATTGGGTGAAAATTATTCCTTGAACATTTATCAATGCACTCGAGTTCCCTTCGCGTAGTCAAAAAAACCATCGATTGCCCCGCCGTTCCTTCTCTGCTCTTCTCCCCAACCCTGAGATACCCTTGGGGGCTGAGAGAGTTGCGTTTTGCAGGCACATGAAACTACTCTATGCCCTCCTACTCTTTCACACTGCCGGCAGAAATCTGTACGGTGCACAATTTTTTTCTTTACACTTATACAAAAATTAGCGTTAAATTCATAAAAATTAATATAAATTTATAAAAATTAATAGCTAAATTTTCAGTTTAAAAAATTAAGGTAGAACAAAAAAATGAATTTTAAACAATCTTAAAGCAATAAAAAGTTCTTTTTACACATTATTTTAACTTTCAAACAGTGACACAGGACCACAGACTAGGTGGGTCTTATATTTTCGGGGTCGCTGAATTCGAATCCGTTGTCCGTATGGTCCCATCAGGTCAGGGTCAGGGTCAGTAGAAGGTCCAACTTACAAAATTCATCGCTCACCAATTAAGTTAGGGTACGTATAGGTTTTCGGGATCGCTGAATTCAAATCCGTTTGGTCCCATCACGTCAAGGTCGAGGTCGATTCAAGGTGAAACCTACAAAATTCATCGCTAACCAAATAAGTGAGGGCACCTATATGTTTTCGGGGTCGCTGAATTCGAATCCGTTGTCAAAGTCAGTTCAAGGTCAAACTCACCAAATTCATCACTAACCAATCAAGTCACAGCTCATATAGGTTTTCGTGGTCGCTGAATTCAAATCCGTTGTCCGTTTGTTCCCATCTGGTCCGGGTCAAGGTCAATTGAAGGTCAAACCTACAAAATTAATCGCTAACCAAATAAATCAGGGTACCTATAGATTTTCGTGGTCGCCGAATTCGGATCCGTTATTCGTTTTGTCCCATCAGGTCAGGGCCAAGGTGAATTCAAGGTCAAACCTACAAATTTCATCGCTAACCAATTAAGACAGGGTACCTATAGGTTTTCAGTGTCGCTGAATTCAAATCCGTTGTCCGTTTGGTCAAATTAGGTCATGGTCAAGGTCAATTCAAGGTCAAACAAAACGGACAACGGATTGGAATTCAGGGAGCACGAAAACTTATAGGTACCCTGACTTATTTGGTTAGCGATGAATTTTGTAATTTTAATCTTGAGCTGATCTTGATCCTGGCCTGATGGGACCAAACGGACAACGGATTTGAATTCAGCGACTCCGAAAACCTACACGTACCCTGATCTATTTGGTTAGCGATTAATTTCGTAGGTTGGACTTTGAATTGACCTTGACCCTGACCTGATGGGACAAAACAGAGAACATATTTGAATTCAGCGACCTCAAAAACCTATATTTACTGTGACTTAATTGGTTAGCGATGAATTTTGTAAGTTTGACCTTGAACGGACCTTAACAACGGATTCAAATTCAGCGACCAAGAAAACCTATAGGTACCCTGACTTATTTGGTCAGAGATGAATTTTGTAGGTTTAACATTGAATTAACCTTGATCCTGGCCTGATGGGACCAAACGGACCACGGATTTGAATTCAGCGACCCCAAAAACCTATAGGTACCCTGACTTGATTGGTGAGCGATGAATTTTGTAAGTTGGACCTCCTACTGACCCTGACCCTGACCTGATGGGACCATACGGACAACGGATTCGAATTCAGCGACCCCGAAATTATAAGACCCACCTAGTCTGGCCCGCACAGCAAGGGTTTAGATTTTGTGGTCCTGTGTTATTTGAATTTTCAAAGAAAAAATATGAATGCAATGACAAATTTAATATGTTAATTTATATATATTAATTTAATACACTAGTTAAATTTTCCATTAGAAGCGATTAATTTGAAGGCAGAACTGGATTGGTCAATTTTTCAGTAAAGAAAAATAATTAAAAAAACAAATGCTAATTTAAAAAAGAAAGTTAACTCTTCAACTAAATAGTCGAGTTTTTAAAGAAACAAGACAAATTATGAATGAATTATTAAAGAAGAACGGTTTTTGATTTTTGAAAATGTAGAGTTGCAAAGCATTCAATTTACAACGTCTTTCTTTCAACGAAGTGGCTAGGTCCAGTTTTACCAAAAATATTTGTGCTACGCTCACCGAATTTCGGGAAATGTAGCTGCCCTTTTCCGCGTGAGCATAAGTATTCACTTAATTCCATGATCAACCTCTTATCACCCCGTCCCCTTTCCTTAACATCACCTGTGTCCTCTACCTGAATTCAACAGATTTTCTTATTCCGCGAGGGAAGTCGAGTGCAATCGAATTTTCGGACCACCATTGGGCAAGAACTATCTAAAAATAATTTCCAGTGGGTAAGAACAAACAATTTATTGTGAGAAAGGCTCGCGTCGATTGGAGAGCTTCCAGGACTACAAAATTTGTTAAATGGTCCTAGTAAACATAATTCAGGGTCTCTAGATTCTCAAAATATATATACTGCATCGAAATTTGGTACCTTGGTCAATAGGAACTGACTTCGGGATTACGTTTGAGCTAACTTTAGTTTGAACCAATAGCAAATTTTTGGGATTCGTTGAAAAAATTCTTGAATAAAAATCCCTATATTATATTTTACATATATACCTACACCACCACCACCACCACCACACTTCGAACATTTAGCAAGGCGGCAAATAGAAAGTGGGCCAATGCGTGAGTATATAATAAATTTTTGAACTAAGAAAAATTTGTTGTGATTTAGAAAAAAAATCAAAATCGTTGGCCCTTGAAGACCATTGAAACAAGTTTCGAATTTTAACTGGAAAAAAACATTTTCTTATAAGAAATTAGTTTCATACTGATTCTCTTGCCCCAGGTGTAAAAACCAGGCTTCCCCGCAGAAGATGTGTTTTTTACACCTGGGGCATTGGTTCAATCTCGTGTCCTCGATGAACTCACTCCAGAAACCCTAAAGGACTGGAAAACCCAGACTTCCCTGAAAAATATGTGTTTTTTATATCTGAGGCATTGGTTCAATCTCGTGTCCTCAAGGAACTCACTCCAGAAACCCTAAAGTACTCGAAAAACCAGACATCTTCGGAGAAGATGTGTTTTTTACACCTGGGGCATTGATTAAATCTCGTGTCCTCGATGAACTCACTCCAGGAACCCTAAAGTACTGGAAACCCCAGACTTCCCCGGAGAAGATGTGTTTTTTACACCTGGGGCATTGGTTCAATCTCGTGTCCTGTAGGAGCTCACTCCATAAACTCTAAAGTACTGGAAAACACAGAATTCCCCGGAGAAGATGTGCTTTTTACACCTGGAGCATTGGCTCTATCTTGTGTTCTCGAGGAACTTACTCCAGGGACCCTACAGTACTGTAAAAACCTGACTTTCCCGGAGACTATGCATTTTTTACACCTGGGGCATTGGCTCAATGTCGTATCCTCGAGGAGCCCACAGTTGGTGCAAGGTTTTGGTTTATATAAATATTTGTAGAATTTCCGCATGGAATTTACATGTGGAAATTCCACATGGAATTTCCGTAGAACACTTTTCGTAGAATTTTTTCGCGTGGGAAATTACCTTTTAGAAACCGCGCGATGAGATATACATGTCGGGTCGCTTAGAGTTAAATCCAAGTTCAGGAATAGAGTGAGGCAAATTTATGTCTGTAAAAACTCGACTTTTGATTTTTACCGATCGATACACCCTCCACCCAATTTCTTTCTTTTAGAGAAAAATAAATCTTTTTTTTGTTAATCTGTCAACATTGACCCGTGCCTCCGGGCTTTCGAAATCAACATGAGTTTTCAAATGGGAATAGCTTGATTTTTGAAAAAATGGAAAATGTACTTTTTATTAACTTTTTGTGGATAATTTTCACCTGATAACTTTTAGCTTTGACGGCCCAACCTCCTTGCGTTGTGCCCGGCAATTTCTCACAAAATGCAAAATATCAGCTTTATGTAAAAAGTGATGATTAATTTCAAGAATAATATTTCTGACTTAATATTTTTGGCAATTTAAAGCAGGATCAATTGATATTAATTTCTCAAATAGTTGCTAACAGTCATTCACTAACAATATCACTCGGAACATTTATTATCTGTGACATTAATTTAACAAAAAATTACTTTTCATGATTTACAGGATAAAAAAATTGTTTAAATAAATGAAAATTGTTTAATAAATTGCAAAATATCCTAAACAAAAAATATTACTTTCATCATTCGTTAACCCTGGCCCCTTATCCTTCACCTCCATGACACATCCACTACCCCTGGGTTGTGTACAACTCAGTGTCCTGAAAATGTTGCAGTTCAAAAAACCTCCATTTTTGGCTTGAAATGAATAATATTGAATCTTTCAAGTATAAAAACATACATTTTAATTTTGGAAATGGTTACAAAAGAAATATGTATGTTGGAATATCAAATAAAATTTAAAAAAATCATGAAACACTCACCTAATGGAGGCTTAGTTACATATGAAGTGGTGCCTCTCTTCTCACTATTTGGTAATTGAAAGTTTTTCACCAGCCCTACCAGCCAGTCCAGGAGGACTGGCTGGGTGGGTAATTAGCCCTCTCCTCACTCTGCAACAAGTGCAGGAGTGTGCAGGTGCAGAAATCTACGCGCTGGGTTGTCTACAACCCGCTGCGTAGGTGACCAGGGTTAATTGTGTCATAAGCTCCAGAAAAAAACTTTATACGATTCATAGGGGAATAGTTGTTTGAACTGTAGCTTTTTCCGTTTTCAAAGTAAACTCGAAAACACCGTTTTACCACACTCAAAAAAACCTATTTCTATAAATTTTAAAAATTCATACAAATTTACAAAATTTGTGGAAATTTATTGGAATTTGTGTAGAGTTAGAAATATTATTCTTGAAATTCATCAACTATATCATTTTCGCAAAGAACCTCGGTGGCCCAGACGATAGCGTTTCAGGCTTCCGTGCATGAGGACTGGGTTCGATCCCTGAGCCAGTACCAATGGAAATTTTTCTATGTACTTTTTTCGGGGCTTTGGTGGTTCGGAACCCACCTTAAACTGTAGATACCCTCAGAAGAGGCTGATTACAGTATAAAACAGCAGGACGGTGCTTCTAATCTGTGCATCTAACTGCTTACCTCAGAGGGATCGCTCCGTCTACCCTAGCCCGGCCGTATCGAGCCGCATTCCCCTCCTGTGAACTGTTAAAGAGGCTGCCCAATTACAGAGTGGGTAAGGATCACTCTGCCTGTAAGAGAGAAGAGCATCATTTACTGCGTGATCGGTACGCTTGGCACCTGAGAGGTATATTTCTAGAACGTTTGAAACAATGTAATCCGCCTAAATCTAAAAATAATCAGTGAAGGTGGCCGGATTCGGAGTTTGACGTGACAATAAAAACGGGTGTGGCACAAACAAACAAATCATTCATCCCGAATAATCATAACTTTTTACGATTTAAGAGATTAACTAGTAATGCCACTTGTCGCTCGAGAGGTCAAGACAGAACTGAACTGCCTGTGTGCCCCTGCGTCCGCGTTGACATCGGTGACGTCACCATCGCAGGTGCGGCCCTGTTTAGAGAGAGCTTGCCGATTTCAGATTTTACATTCGGCCGTCCTGATTGAGTTCGCGCCTCTGTGAACGTTCTGCAACTTTTCGGTGGAAGTCTATACATACAGAAAACAACTTGAGTTAGTAATTAGAAACATAAATTCGTTCTTTTTCCATGCCAAGCTTCACATGCGTATGTTTTTTTGTTCATGCAACATGCTATTTGAGACTTATTATTGGTCTGAGCCATTAGATTGTGGCATACTCTGCAAAGCAACGCTTCTCGGCAGCTACCACTGTTTACATGTTCTGCAAGACTAACATTCTATAGGCATCTCGGTTTGTGTGCTCTGCAAAATAAGTAATTTCTAGGCAGCACGAAGACTTGTGAGCTCTGCAAATCAAATCAAGCACCATTTCCCGGCAATGAAAAATCAGTGCTTTGCCAAATGCCCATGCTTGATTCACTTATCGGCTTCACAATTATGGCTATATTATCTATATTTAGTGTGATAAGAACATGCACCTTTTAGTGATTGGACTCCTCGTTCTCGGAAATCTCGCTACTCTCATTATTGCTTATCTTCGTTTCCCATGATTTCAGTTTTTTCCAGGGAATACGTTAGTGTATGGCTTTTGTGTTCGTTGAGCACTCCTTATGTCACTAATGACATATCGGTCCTTTTCAAGGACCTCTTTGACTTCGCACGGTCCGGTAAAACATGGCAATAAGTTCTTACTGTTGGCCTTATTCGAGCCAGCTACTCGTCCTACACCCACAACATCACCAACCCTGAACACCCTAGGGGGAGCCCGTTGAAAATAGTATCGACGTTTATTTTCCATGTGATTATCCACTATATATTTCGGCCGCTCGTGTACGCATTTTAACTCGACTGGTCGAACTTTAGGTTCTCCTATTTCATTCAATAATTTTTTCTCAGCGTTTCGTCGCTGTTCATAACCATGTAACAGTTATGAAGGACTTTTACCTGTTGATCAATTCACAGTATTGTTCAATCCCCATTTAACTTTGTTGACCTCTCGATCCCAATAAGTCTCGTCGCTCGTTAAGCTTGAAGCGAGTGCATCAAGAATTGTTCTGTTATACCTTTCTAGCTGCCCATTTGCTCGGGGCGTAGCTATTGCGGTCAGCACACGTTTCACGCCTAGACTTCCGCAATAATTCTTGAATCTTTCACTAGTAAAAGCTGATCCCATATCGCTTATTATTCGCTCCAGATATCCAAATACGCTTGCCGTCTGGTCTATGAACCTCTCTACTAGTAACGCTTTAGTATTTGCAACCGCCCTTAAGAAAACAAAGGAGGGTGCCAATTTTGGGCCCAATGCGTCCATCTTCGAGAAGTGTACTACCCAGTGATTTTTGGTACGCTGATTCCAAATATGTTCTTGGTTTTGTTGTTAATTGAGCGTTTTAGAGATAAAGAGAAAACATTGTTATAACCTACTCGCAGGCTCTCTCGCACAAGCCCCTGCCAACGCGCAACCCGCCCGATGCCGTACATACGCTGCAGAGCACATCCCCGCGCCAGTAGTAGCGCGCCCGGCCGCTAGGCGGTGACGCGACCAGTTTTCGTATCCACAAGCCCCCTAGCGGAGTAGCTTTCCGATAGGCATATAAAGGGGTCGGCTCTAGCGCCAAGGCATCCCTCTCAACTGAGCAGACTCTGTTAAGTGTACTAGTTCGGTGCTTTGGCTACTTGATCCAACTAATCTGCTGATAATATTGTCACCAACGATAGCAAAACTAACTCCCGCAGCGCTTTAAGGAGCAGTAAGGGGCATGGGCATGGCCTGCAGAGGAGGTTTCTGTAGTGCGCTCGACCATGGGTGATT
>JAABKJ010006284.1:0-22125 GCA_011634705.1 Andricus grossulariae | reverse complement strand
TATATATAATATATATATATATATATTTGTGTTATATATATATAATATAATACTATGTTATTGATCAGCATTGGTTAATTATTTTTCAATTATTTAAACAAATGGAATTTGTTTCAATATTTTTTTTCGACATTTTTTGAAATTAAAATTTTTGACATTTCTTTGTTGGAATATTGATCAACATTGGTTAATTGATTTTCAATTGTTTAAAAAAATTCGAAAAAATGTATGGAAACAAATTCTATTTGTTTAAATAATTGAAAATTAATTAATATTTATCAAAAGGAACATTTGAAGCAATCCTACATGTAATTATTTACTTGAATTTTTCACAGTGAGTGTCCCGTATCTCATTTATAATTTATTAATATTTTTAACATACAGAAAAATGTTAGGAAATTTATCATTATAATTATAAATTTTCCTAATACTTCTCTTTTTGTCTTACAATATATTTCTTATTTAATAAACACCTGTAATTGAAAGTCGTATGGGAGAGAACTAACAGACGTTTGTCTGATAACGCTGCACTGCCGGCGTGGAAATTGCCAAATGATTGCCCAGTTACAAGTTTGGCCCAAATTTGGAAAATCATTTTATGGCTACAACAGGGTTAATATCTTAAATCTAGTTTAATCCAACTCTGTTTTACAGCTCTTGATTGCAGCGCCATCAACTTGCCTGTAAATCTGTTTTTAGTCGGGCTCCATCTTGAACCTCTTGAATACAAGTAGGTTGGTTTGAGGTTATGTTGGTGAGTGTTTTTGTGATTCCGTCTTTATTAATTATTAAAGTGAGATTCAAATGATCAAAAATGCCGAAAGTGAAAAGCACTTGTCGCGTTCAAAATTTTAATTAAAATTGGTTTAATAACTCCTTGTTTATTTAATAAACTATTCATTGTTTTACAGAATTACTCTTTCTGAAATATTGTTTGCAGAAAAGTAGCTGACCAGTTAACTGTTCCTTTAAAGATCAAAAATGAAAGAAAAAAAATTTTAATCTAAAATGTAGATTACCTAAAAATCAAATTTCAAATAATTAAATGTTATATTGATTAAATAATTGTAAATAATTTTATTTGAAATTAAGTTAACCAGTTCCGTCACGATCATCCTTTTTCAATTTATATTATCGAATCATTTAAATTTTCAAAACGTCAACACCGCCTGGCTCCATGCTTTTATTTAGTTTCATGTAAATTTGAATTTGCGCGCCGAACTCTAATATCGATTGTCGGTCTCCTTGATTCATTCTTTGGTAATGCGGCAGCTTCGCTATAATAAAAAATGTGAATTTCGTGGGTGAAAATTGCAAGCGTAATTCTGATTCGCTTTGAAAGAAGTTTATTTCAGTGCGATATTACAATGTGAAATTTTTTGACAATTTTAAGTGCAAAATAAATCCTGTTGGAGAAAAATTACGTTCCTCCATGTATTTTAGCTGTTTTTAAAGTTTCGAAAATATAACCTCAATTATGTTTCATATGTTACTATAGGTCTCCACTAATTCCAAAGATTGGGATGGCAACCGAAAGATGAGGCTGATGACGAATAAGCAGGTTCAGGAATAAGATTTTTCTCAACATGTTCAGCTACTTGATATGTTGATTTCAAATAAAAAATTTGCAATGATTACTGGTACTGTAATTATTACTTTGGCTGATACTAGGAAAATAAATAAAGCCAAGTTGGGGCCCAGTCGGTTGGTAAGTTAGGCTCTGGCCGGGTGGGCGTTTCATTTGTGGTTTGGTCCTGTCTAAATCCCCAATTTGGGGCCAAGTTTTTCCTATTTTGGGCCCAGCTAGCGCCACGACAAAATTTCCATACGGGAAAATAAATGACAGATTGCGATAAAATTGAGTGGCTCATCTTACCCCCTATGCTCATATCGATCCACCCTGCCCTAGTTGTTTTCAGTTTTCTGGGTATTTTTAATTGAATCAAAGCATTTTTTTAAAACCGGTATTCTTCAAAAGTCAAATTTTGTTTTGATTTTTTTTTTATAAATGAACAGAAAAATAAACAAGAATTTTAAAATCGGCCATCAGAGTTCAATGTGAAATTTGATTAGCTCTCATAAAAAAAAACAGTAAAAATCGGTTAATAATTGTCTTCTGTAAATCAATTTATCCACGGACGTTTTTTTTGCCCCACTGTTCTTTCCCCACTCAGCCCATTAATTAAATTAAAAATTGTATAGCTTCAAAAAAAGAAACAATATTAGAATTCCTTTAATCTACAAAATTAATTTTTTTAATAAACAGTACTGGGCTAGGACAAACGTAAATTAATGGCCCAGCACTGGCCAAAGGCTGCAAGTTAGTGTAGAAAATTGTTATCATCAGGAATTTTACCAGTACTCATGCCAGAATTCTTCCAGTACCGCACCAGTACCGAAATTGACATAGTCGTACTGGCGCGGTTCCGCGCCGGTGTTGAGTTTTCCCCTGTAGAATTCAGAATATTTCAAGTAATTAACTAATTTCGAAAGGTTTTTAAATGATTTGATGGAATTTCAAAAGATTCCCCCGTATTTTAACGGATTTCCGGAGATTTCTAAAGATATCCAGGCATTTGACGCGCAGAAAAAAAAACTACACAAACCTTTGCTGATTCTTATTTTTTCAGGTCTGATACTTGAAGCCCTACTCGAGAAAACTACATATTTTAATCTTCTTTTGTTTAACCACCTGCTACAAGGCCTTTTCAGCTTAAAAACGCTGCGTCTCAATTTCGGGTCAATATCCGACTCTATAAGTAAGCCCAGTTGTATTCGGTGCGAGATTTCAGGAAGGCCTCTACACAAGATTTTACGAGTGCTTCAGTCGTCGAAAATTACTAACAAAAAGATGCATACAATAAAAATTACTTATATTTCGTTTTTTGTTGTTGTTATGCATGAACTTGAGAGAAACTTTTTTTAAATGTCATTCTTTGGTACATTTCACATCAGCTTTTAGAAAAAATCGCTCTGATAGATGTTTCAGGTATATTTCTTCTTTTAAAATCCGTAATTGAAACAAAGAATAAAAATCTTCCCGCTAAGGCATTGGTTACTCGAAAATCGACCTCGCTCTTCGCACTCGTATACTTTTGGTCGTTGCACTTTGTGCTTGGTTCAATTTACAGAGTAATACGTTTCAAGCAGTTCCCATTACAAAATTTTCGGAACTCCTAGTTTGAAAGTGATCGTTAAATTTGTTTTTAATTTCAAATAAATGAAGAAATTAATTTACTTAAAGTTTGATTGTCTTCATACGTGCAGAACAAAAATTTGCTAATCATAACAAAAGCATTCTATTATACGGTTTTATTGGCCATGAAAAAATGTTAGTTATTAACTCAAACTTATTTTGTTGGCCCAAGAAAATATTTGGTTTAATCTTGTTATGTTATGGAATTAAAATTTTGTAATACTACTTCTCACGATTAAAACGACAACTATGCATTCTATTAAAAAATGGTCTGGAGTAGATTTGTAGACAATTTTTAAATGAAGAATTTTGCTTCTTAACATTTTTTTCGTATTTCGCATAGCTTCACCGAAAAATTGAATTTTTTTTAAATATAATTTTTCAGGATAGAAACATCTTATCAAAAAAATGGTCTCAAGCAGAATTTTAGGTTCTTCTTAGATGAGCAATTTCTTTTCGCAACATTTATTTCTATCTCCAACAGTTTGGCCAGAAAATTCAAATTATTTTTTTTTTAAGAATCTGATCATTCTTTCGTAAAAGGAAAAAATTGTGAAAATACAGACTTTATTGCTTTCAATTTTATTGTTAGATTGAACAACATTAGGTTCTCATAGATCACACTACAGAGATATTTGAGACAGAGCAGGGAATAAGCTCGTCCAGCCGGCAATAGTGGGCCAACTATTCAGCCAGCCAGGCATTCAGTGAGCGAGCGGACTCGCGAGATCTTGTTTTATTCAGTCGGGATCATAAATTACGAGTTTAAGCACACAATGAAAGACGCTTAACAAGAAGCTAACGCGAGATTGAGAGGCCACGCCCCGAGCACGCTCCGCTTCCGGTGTAGCAAATCCCGCGGACCAATCTCGCGCGAGTCCCGCCCTCAGACTATCATCCGTCCTACGACCAATAGACCAATCCTCATCCCCCAAACGAGCTACCCGGCCAGCACACCCACCTATCCTGTGATTTCAGCCAGGCACGAGCGCGAGGATGAGGCGAGAACTCGATTCCACGGCCGGAGGAGAGTGGATCGTCATCACGGTTCCGAAAGTCACATTCTACACATAGCCAGTCAGCAGACTCTATCCATTACTCGTCGCTTCTCCGCGTTGTGTGTTGTGTCTCCAGTGGGGATAGTGTGGACAGTGCCAAAAGTGTGAACCGAAGTCGAAACGTAAAGTGATGACTTCCTTAGCGTACAGTTACTCAGTTTCGATTAAATTACTTCGACTAGGATAAGTCATATAAACTGTTTATATCTAAGTGTTGTCATCTGTTCCATGCAAACAGTTTTCTTCAAACTCTCGTAGTTCAAGTTGTTCAATTTCACTGTCGTAACCTCTTGCAGAGGACACTCATTGGAATTTCCGCTCAAGTTGAATCACTGCAAACTTGGATCGAATAGTAAAAGTGAAGTTGCTTCTTCCCAGGAATTAAATTCTAGTTTTTCTCGTCTAATCAGCCCTCAGGTGTGCTCGCGAGGCGAGTGTATTTTTCGCGATATTACGCCCACTTTCGAATTATGAGTGGTGCGAGATGGTGTGCTCCCTGACTACCGATACGAGCTGCTGTGATCGAAGCGAAGTGGATTTGCATTCAAGATCCAGCGCGGTTAGTGCCGCGGATATCAACGAGAACATGTCCTCGCTGAGCGATGCCCATAGGCGAAATAGCCACCTGGATGGGGACCACAGTTCCTCGGCGGGTTCTTCTTTAGGGTCATGTTCACCTCCACCTCCTTCAAGTCATTCACCACCACCGCCAAGACCGCCTTGGTTGCACGACTTCCATGCCGCTGCTTCACCCCACGTCCTCCAATTCCTGAACCTCAGTGCCGCCGGGGGTGGAATGTTGGGCAGCCAACCGTTGGCAGCCCTCCACTCCATGGCGGAGAGAAGTCATCATCAGCAACAGCAGCAACAACATGCCGGGATTCAATTGTCTGGGGTATCAGGACAGTTACAGGCCCAATCCCAGGGTCAGACTTCTCCAACGGGAAGCGGAAAACACAGTCCGGCTACTTCCATTACGTCCGTCGGCAGCAATCCGCATGGCATCGATACTATTCTCTCAAGACCGGTGGCTACTCACCATCAAGTCCCTGTTTCCTCGTCTCATGGACTACCGGCGACCCCTCATCACCAACATTTGACAGCACCTCGGTATGCGATGCATGCTGGGTTTACAGCTTCTACAGGTTTGTACCACTGTTTCATTAATTCATTTTATTGAATTCCACGTTGAAATAATTAGGCTAACAATAGCGACGATCAAAAAATTGTCTGCAACAACCAGGATTTTTCTGTGAAGACTAATGGCACCAATTGTCGAGAGGAACCGATGTCCACTCGTAGCGTTTGAAATGTTTGTAAACTTGATTAATTTTGTTAGTTTACTGTTTTTCGTTTCTTATATAACTATAAGTATTTTAAATTTACTAGTTACCATTCTATTGAAACAACTCTATAAACTATGTTTTGTGAGGAAAATTATTGATTTTTCGATTATTGATTTATGCCGAATATACACGACAGAAATGTTTGGCTGCAGGACAACTAAACATTTGATATAAATAAATTTTGTTTAGTCAATACAGTTTTTGTTCTATTTAAATTCGCTGTATATATATATTTTTTTTTTGATTCTATAGGAACCAATGTTTGGTTGCCTCAATCAACAATTTTTCGCTGCATACTTAAAAGACTGAAAATATAATAAAATAGTCGGTCTGATTGTTCTAACGGTTATTTCTTTAATAGAAAATATTATTGGATCTTTTTTAGAATAAACTTTATTACTCAGACATTAGATTGATCACTTTCGAAATTTTTTTTATTAGTTCACTAATTGTTGCAAATGGTTTTAATGGGTGTCAATAAAAAATTGTGTTAAAAAAGCAATGCTGTTTCTCATGGAAATATAATCAGGCTATAAAATTAGCCCTATACTTTTGGTGCTCGCCTGTTTGTCCAGGAGTAAAAGGTCATCTTCTCGTGTGACATTACTTCTCACCTTAAAAGATTTCGAGCTCTGTACCTGAAAAGCTATTCTAAATTATTATAAACCAAAAAATTTGAAGTGTACAACTACACAAAGTACAATATGAGGGAAAAGTATACTTTAATCCTCGTAAATGAAATTTGAATGAATAAATCCCGTTCAGAAATTGCCCCGGTTGGCCCTACTACAACAAGGTTTCTGGTCGGATCCCGGTCGGGCTAACCTGGTCGGGAGCCTTTTTTTGTAGAAATTACACATTTTTTAAGAGCCGTGACATTATCAAAGACGTACTTACAGATGCTAGAAAAATTATTATTTGCAAAGTATGATTTAAATATTTATTAGATCCGCAAAACAGAATTCAGCTTTTTAAAATTCTTTAAAAAAACAACATTTAATTCTTCCCAATGTTTTAACTTGTTATTTGAAACTGTTATTGATTCTTCAATGTTTAATAGCAGAACTGTTACAATTTTTACAATTTTCTCTAGTTTCAGTTTTTACGAGAATGCACCTTGCAATCATGTCGCGTCGTCTCCTCGAAGTTAACAAATAAAAGCGGGTATTAAAATCAACTTTATTTCAGTAATCACTTTAAAACCCCCACTTAATGCGCGAATAATTATTATTTCGCATTAAAGTATAGTGTTGTGCATTCATTTTTTCCTTTCCTACTTCCTGATCTCAAATCACCACGTGGTTTCCAAATTAAAACAATGGCCAGGAGATTCTAGCATTAGTGGTTGAAACTCTTATCTAATTTCCTCGCAAGAATTTGATAACTTTATTTTACATTTAAAGTCACCGTATTCTTTACGATTAGCCTTAAAAGACAATCCAAGTTACCAATTTCTCGCCTGAAGCAAAACTTCTTAACCGGTCTGTGGTCGGGTTACCCGGCCGGATCCCGGCCGGTATGAAAGCCGGGATCCGACCAGTTTATCGTGACGTTTTTAGCCGGCTCCCGGCCAGAATCCCCGGCCAGCGCCTGGTTTAAACTGGGGCTATCCGGCCGGCTCCCGGTCGGATCCCTGTTACCATTTCTACACGGGAATTGATAAAAATTTTAATTTTTCACCTGTGCTTACCTGTGCAGCCTAATCTATCCAACCAATTTATATCAAATTTTAATGAGAAAATCGTCGTAAGATATTCTCGATAAATATCGCAAGAATTTTCGACATTTTGAATAGGTTTTAAAATGTTTCCATTTTTGCGATCTCTGAATTTACGATTTTTACACTAAACACGTACAATTTTTAAAATTACTTAAGATATCGAAAATTGCTGCAAAAAATATTGAGAATCGGTCCATACTGATTTCTCGCTAAGATTTGGTACCAATCGGTTCTATAGATTATGATATAGAGGTGAGCCCATTTGAAAAATTAATTTTTTAACACAAAATATGATTGACTAAAATTTTAAATTAATAAGAATAGCCTATTTTTCTGCAATGCATAACGAGAACATGTTTCTATAGATGTATTAGTCAAATATTTGGCAAAAGGTTTTGACGGAAAATGCATTCTTGTTGATTTATTGATAAAAAATGTAATTTTTCGCCAAGTGAAAAAAAGTGAGCACAGTTCCTGTGCTCACCGCTGCAGCCTAATCTAAATAACCGATTTATATAAAATTTTAATGAGAAATGTGACGTAAAACATTCTTGATAAATACTGCAAGAATTTTAGATATTTTGCACGGATTGTAAAATCTTACCATTTTTGTCATCTCTGGTTTTTAATTTTTTGCACTGAGTACGTAAAATTTTAGAAACTATTTGAGGTGTCGGAAATTCTGAAAAAAGGTATTGAGAATTTGTCCCTACTAACTTGTCGTTAAAATTTGGTACCAATCGCTCCCACATATTAGAATATAGAGGTGAGCACATTCCGAAAATTGGCTATTTCATGTTTTTCTTGTTGTTGTAATCCCACAGTTTCTAAGATATTAACGCAAAATCAAGCATATACTTTGTTTTTAATGGCTGTTCAGTCATCTTCCAAGTTTCATTGAAATCGGTTAAGAATTGCACCAACAATCTACAAAAACTCAAAATTTCATTATTATTCCAAAGAAGAAAAAAAAACATAGGGGTATAGTTGAAGTAAGCTCGAATGAACACTAGTTAATTTTATTACACATTGTTAAACAATTGTTTACGTAAAGAAAATTTTTTTCTCATAAGTAAAATAAAATAAAGACTCGACATCCTTAAAACTTTAAAGAAAATCGTGTGATATAACAGTTTTTAAAAGAAGGATTGAGAGGGGTTGAGTGATGACTCAGATTCTTTCAATAAAACAGGTATCTTATGGTTCAAAATTTCCTTTCAGACCTCTTGTAATATCGTTGAGGTAATATGTCTTCGTCAGCGGTCGCCATTTTATTCGAAGGGTTGGGGGGTGGTCGGGAATAGAGCGATTAAGAAAATGAAGATAGATACTGTAGGATAAAGGAGCCTCGAAGAAGGCACCAACGTTGGTAAGAGGGAGGAGAGTGATCAGCAAGAAATACCGTAGAATAGGGCTTGATCGCGCGGAAGATTTCCAACACGTCGGCTTAATCATTCGGAATTATTTCGAAAGCACAACGATTAATTCCTGCTATCTCCTTTCACGGGAAATAAAATTTCCTCATATCGAAATTATATCTTCTTTATTTCATTTCACACATTTATTCAGTATAGTAAACTTTGTATTTTCTCCAAAGTGTGTCCCTTTGTTTCAGGCATAATGTACATACTGATTGAAGACAATACGAAACAGGCGCAAGCATAATTTTGACGTCAAGTGGAAAGAGCTCTGAAGAAAGTAGGACCATTGAAGTAGAAATCCGCACAGATCAAGAAATTTGAAAAAATATTAAAGCAACTAAAGCTCTCCCAGAAATAAAAGAAAAATCTTTAATGTCAATGTAAAATTTTTAAGAGAAGAAGAGCCCTACTATAAAAAAGCTTAATGAACATATCATTGCAGAGGAGCTTTAGGTGTACCTTCAACAAATACTAAATAATAAATGTCAATACTATTGTAGAATGTCCAGGAGTTGTAGAAAACCCAATATAATTTAAAATTTCCTGACAGTAAGCTCTAATTACGTGCATTCCGGGCAGCACGATGTCTGTTTTTGAAAGAAGAATAATGATGAAGCCTTTCAGACAACTTTATTTTGAAATAATTTTAACAGGCTGTGTCTCTTATTCCTTTCAGCCTTAGTTATAGCTTCTTTTACTCTGGTTATTTCTTCCATAGCAATTAACTTTTGAATTTGTCGTTCCTCGCAGTCTTGAAAAACTTTTTACTGCTTCTTTTTTCTTAGTACAGTTCAATTAAAAGTACGGAGATTCTGACATGAAAGGAAAAATGACAATGAATAATAACGTTGAAGAAAGAAGAACCAAATTCATTGCATCAAATGGAAGAAAAGCTCCGGATGAGACAGTATAATTAAACTCTCAAAAAAGTATCCTATGTTTCCAAAGAAGATGAAATATGTATCCCTATTTTTTTAAGGCAATTTCACCTATATTGTCTATCACGTACATCCACCTATATTGCTTTCATAATTAGAGCGCTACTGTAAAAAATACCACCGATAAGTCGAGATGCGTAGACTATGCTTAAACCCTGTGGTACAATAATCAGAACCCATGAAATTATTTGAAGTAGAGCAAGTGACGGTAATATGTACTTGCGACCTATTCGGTCAGAAAATTAGGGGTAAAACATGAAACCAATTATTGCACCCATGTGAAGTATTGATGGAATTCTTGCTTTTCAGGTAAGGCAACGCAGGTAAGGTCCAGTAATCTACTCCAGCTCCTCCCATGTCAATTAGAGTTACTGAAAAATATTTACATAGTAGGAGTTTTTGAAGTGGAATCTTCAGTTCCAATTTTGCAAAATATAATTCTCTCAATCTGGGCGATTGGTAATGAAGTTTGTCCCCTGGATGATGCTAACCGGAGGATGCTTAATATTGATGCAGATATGTATTAAGGTATTCGTCGTGCCAAAAATAAGATCTCTGGAAAAGAAATTTCTCTATGAATTTAAAAACCAAAGTGATATTACTAATGATGTAATTTTGAATAAAAAACATTAATTTTAATGAATGAATTTAAAAAGTAACAAACATCGTTTATTCTGACGACATATTTTGCAATTGAATTTTTTCTTACTATCTCTTCTTACTTGTTTTGAAAAATGTTTGAATTTCAATGAATGATGGCTTATTTTTTCAGTAAAACATTTTCTACAATTATGCTTTTTCTAAATTTTGAAAGTAAATCATTCTGTGCCGGAAATCGTTATTACCATTTTTTTAAAGACAACATTTTTAACAAATAACTATATTTCATGACTTTTCACTTATTTTTGAAATTGGAAACAGTGCAGTTGTATACATTTGTGTAAAGTAGTGACACTTTGGTTAAAAAAAATCATGTTTATGGAAAAGTTTCAATCCTATAATGATTGTCGAATTGGTAAAAGAATGGAATATTTTAGTGAATTCACTATTTTATTTTACATTCATTAGTGATAATTTTTTTTTGAATTAACGACATATATGTACTTTGAGAGTCAGAATATAGAGTATTTATACATTTGCATTTTTCTGAAAGAAATGTAATTTTTACTCAATATTTCAATAACTGTGAGATATATGAACTAGAATGTTATATTCATTTTTATAGAACAAAATTTACATGATTTTCCCGGTAAGTAGTAGTAAATTTTCTTTGAGCAGGAATGTTCTAGTATATCAAGTTCGGGATTGAAAAATTTGGGACTGTAAAGATGGTGAAAAAGCTAGTCATTTTATTTTTGAAAATTGTTAAATAATGAAACGTTTTTCTTTCTTCATATAAGCAATTCAATGTGAATTTTATTTATTTACCAATTACAGGTGTAGGGTACAGTATTTGCCATTTTCTCGACTGTTGATTTCCTGTTTCTACTTCCTCTTTCTTCATTTCCTGAACATTTTCTTCATCGTCACTTTTCTCAACAGTTAATAGCCGTAATTCCATTTTTTTTAAATTTTTCTCTCAATCAACATCAGAATAATTGAATCCGCTGCTTTTTGTAGATTTATACCTTGTCAAAATTCAGTTGATATATTTTTTCTGTTATGCAGTTAAATTAATTTCTTCAGAGATTTCATTAATGCTATATCTTTGGAATTTGATGTCGCTCATTAATTTATGAATTAGAAACTAACATAAAATTCAGTCTATATTTCTGGCTACAAGTTGTAAATGAAGTAGCGTGCTAGTCAGTTTAATAAACACTCGATTTAAAAAAAAAAAAAAAAAAAACAGATAGAAATATTACGTTCTACACAACTATCAAGGCGGCTCGAATATATCAAATTGATTTTAGATTGAATTTCAATTGCCTTTTAGGTAATGATAGTTGCATTATGTTTTGTTATTTTTTTGTTGACATTATAACCAAATGCAATAAGCCAATGGTACCGAAAAAGTATCATGGAAAAATGTACACATGTAAAAATTGCACTTCTTCCTATTCAAAGACCAACTAATCTTTCTATGAGAACAAAGTTACAAGAAAAAAAGTTCGGACCAAGTTAGTTTAAATCTGTACAGTAATAATGCCATCGAACTTTTTTTTAACCTGCCTAATCAACCTTTAAATTTGAAAGGTATTAAAATAATTTTTATTGACTTTGAATTACAAAACAATTCTAAAAGTAAAATATTGCTTTTTTATCAACAATGAACTGAATGTTCGGTGTTTAAATTGAGTGAAAATGTTTCCTTATATACCCCAATTTGACACTCAAAATTCATTTTATCGTGAAATAGCAAATAATGCGCCACTTTAAAATATTTTTTGTAGTTGAAAGTCAATACAAAGTATTTCATGGCCAATCTTCTTTGTGTACTATTGTCTCAATACTATGTCTATGATGCGGAGACAAAAGAAGATTTTTTTTAATGTTACTTTAAGGACGTATTTTTGACACCTAAAAAAGGTTTCAAAGCTTATTAGAACTGCGAATGGAGAACTTAATTTTTTCGACACGCTCTAATATATATATTACTTTGAACTTTTTTGTCCGTGTCGGTTCGTCCGGAATTTCAAGAAACTGTCACGTATATCAATTTGTGTAACAAACCCCTAAAGGGATGAGAGGATGGCTATATTGAGAAAGAGGATATTTGATAATAGTAATAAAAATAGAATATTTGTTTTCAGACATGCATATCTGTTGAACAGATATAATTAACAAGTAGCCAAATATTTTCTTTCTTATAATGAACTCTTGGAATCTGTCAATTTAAACGGAAATGTATTGTGTATCGATCGAGTATTAGTTTACGAGCATATGTCTCGTCTATTCAAATTCCACACGTAATATTGAGTACGTTCAGCTAGCAATAAAAATGAATCACTGAAAATACACCACTCCACAAGTACACGGGAAGAGCTATTGGACCGCTCGAAGTACCGGGCAGAGTGCCGAAGAAGTGAAGGGGAAATATGGTGGCGTACCTTTCATCTTTTTATGGGGCACTTAAGAGGAGTATCCATGGCAACGCCCGGAGTCGTATCAGGGGCAATCGTAAAATTAAGTAATGAGAAGATAAGAAAATATCATCTTGCTACCCCTTTCCCATCCTTTCCTATCTTGCCCTCTCTTCCTACCTTTCCTATCCTTCCCACTTCACTATAACTTTCAAATATCTTTAACCTTTTCTCTCTTTCCCTCCTTTCCTATCTTTATCTCCTTTTTCTCTCCTTTCCTCTATTTATCTCCTTTCCTCCTCGTCTCTTGGATGGCCGGAACAACCCCGGTGCCTTCAGGCGGTTACCAGCGGTTACCGGTGATGGTACCACTGGTAGACTGGTAAAGTGGTTCGAGCTTCGAAGGCAAGGGGTGAGTTGGGAGAGTTGAGGGGGAAAAATGGGTAAAGTTTCAACCGACCCTCCTCAACCCAAGCATTCGAGTTGGGTGGCGAGGAGGGAGAGAATTTTCAGATAAACGAGGGCATTCTCTTCGAAATTATGCCCCACCTTCAACTACGTCTCCGTCGTTGCTACCACCCCCGTCTACAAGCAACCTAGACCCCCATCCACCAGCCACCCTCTTTCCCAGCGGGAACCATTTTTCATAAGCTCGTTACGGCTGCGACGAAGCGACGCGAACCTTGGGTAGTTTCGAAATGAACTACACTACTATGTACACTGTCACTATAGGTGTGCATATGTATTGTACACTATAAGTTTCCTTCTAGAATAAGGCAAAATCAGACCAAAGCCTCGTTTTGTTACTTGAAAGTAAGTATAGAACTAAACTCCGATTGCGCAAGAAATAATTCAGCTTTTCTTCTTGAGAAAATTATAAAGGATATTGTATTTTAATCTTTAATATGGGTACAAAGACGTTGTAGGTGTTCCTTATTATTGAAGATTTGAAAAGCATTAGCTCTCATTTACGAATCTTATGTAGTAATAACGGAATGACGATGCATACTAATTTTTGGCAAAATCGGACAACACTTCCTCCAAAGGAAAATTATTCTTTGCAAGGAATAATTTGTATCAGAGCGCTAAATCAGTTTGCGATATTAAGTTAACGTGATAAGATCGATGACGGTGACGAATTTGTTTTAAATCGAATTTGTATAAATTGATTAGAAAAAATCATTTTTATAGCGGTTCTCGATTGCTTACAAACCGGGAAAAATCGCTAGAGGTTCAGGATATGAGACGCATCTTCGCCTAAGAATTCAGTGACAAAAAAGTTAATTGATCCGTTCGAAAATAGTAGTGAAGTTGACATATTAGAAATGTGATAATATTGGTAAATTGTTTTTTCCCATTACTGGGCATGGTCACTTTTTTCTAAATATATGATGCAGTTTGACTTGCAATACTAAAATATTCGAGATTATAGGTACTGTCTGAAAGAACCGTATTTATATATGGGCCATTCCCACATAAATTTAGTTTTTCACATAGGTATAAGCTGGACTTATTACGAAAGATTCAGAATTGGCTTGCTACAAATAATGCTAGAATACTATTTTAGCTGTGCGATAATGATAGTGGGGTCAAATAATATCTAGCTTTTTTCTGTCAAGAGAATTTTTTATATTGGACGGGACACGACTGATGAGCTTGCTACAGCATGAGAGTAATAATATTAATGAAAGGAATAATTATTTATAATTGTATACAAGAGAACCTAATAAGGACGACATCTCCAGACCAACAGTTTAAACATCGATCCAAGCAATATCATGTGATCATCAGAATATATAAACAATATAAGAGAAGAATACCTTAAATAGTTTAATAAGATTCCGTGCAAGTTTCTTAATGTGTGAGTTTCATTTTTTTAATTATTCTTCAGAATAAAATAGAATTGATCGTTTAACTTTTCAATTGCTATCACAGCATACTATAATTTACAATCAAAAGAGAAGACAAAAATTCAATTGGATTTTTAAATTTAGATGTAATGATAAGCATATTAGCCAAAGATTAATTGAACTACAGACAAATACTTATAACACTAAGGACAATATCAATAATGACAGTACTATTCAAAACTCAAAAGAAATTATCACAAATTTCCTTTCTAAGCCAAAGTTCACATAACATAAAAAGACTTCTAAATGAAACTGATAATGTTAGAAGTGTTTTTGGAGTCGATACTGAACTGGACAAAACAGTTGAATTAGGGAAAGACAGACTCGATACTTTGGATCAATGTAATGTTATATACAGAATATCATGTCGTTGCGGAAAAGCTTACATTGGCTAATCGAAACGTCCGCTATGAATCAGAGTCAAAGAATATAAGAATAGCGTCAGATTAGATGAAAAATATCATAAGGCTATAAGTCAACACTTAACGAAAGAACATCGAGGCGACTCCAGTTTTATAAAATGGAATGAGGTCGAAATTTTACATATTGAACCTAATGAGTATAAACGTGTCTTCGCTGATATGGTTTTTATTAGGAAAGAAGGTGCAACTTTTATGAATTTAGTTACCGATTTATATTATTTTAGTACTTCTTATAATAATATTGTTAAGATTGTAACTAAATAATAGATTTTCTCTAAATTCATCTTAAATATGAATATTTTTTATTTTAATTAAAATGAACTTATAATTATGATCATCGAGAAAAACTTTAGAAAAAAAAACGGTCACAAAAATAGTACATTGTATTTGTTACTGACGTTGACCCTCCTTACTCCTATGTGTAGCTCTCCAATGTGTTGCATTGTAATTCTTAATTTGTGCGTTCACAAAGTTTCCAAGATGGAAACGGGGCATTTTTTTCTAGCTCTACCTGAAAAGTTTTTCTATTTTAACACATGGAACTCATACATTAAGAAATTTGCACGAAATCTTATTAAACTATTTAAGGTATTCTTCTCTTATATTTTTTATATATTCTGATTATCACATTATATTGCTTTGATCTCACAATTCAATATGTATTTTATACAGATCTGATGAGGGAAACTAGATGCGTTTCCGAAACGTAATCGATTCGATTCTTCTTTTTTAAATGAATCTAAATTTATAAATTATTAAATTTTCTTAGACATAAAAGAAGAAAATTTTATTCTTCTCATAAAAGCAATAATTATTCTATCTCAACCTTTTTTTGGAAGTTCAAAGTAGTTATTCTCCGACAAAATATTAATATACTATAATAACTATATATAACTTTTTCACATGGGTCCCTTCGGATTTAACGGATACATTCTCACCGTATTTCCTAAACAAGAAATATTCTATATTATGTTGAACTATATTATGTATTGAATGCATTTTATATTATTTTTCTGTAACTATATCCGGGACTATTTATTCAGATATTCCTAAATAAAGTACACATTTTAGTCTATTATTATATAATATTTATTATTTTATTACGTATTTTGCAATTATCTTTATTAGCAATAATTCATGGCTAAAACCGTGAACATTAATGGTAAAAGGCTGGCTAATAAACTTGATTAATCTTTTTACACCACGAAAAAGTATAACAAAGAAAAATCTAATTCAAAAATTCCTTCAAAACTTATTAATTTTCTAATTTTCATTTTTCATGGTTAAAACCATAAATATTGGCGATAGAAATCTGGCTAACGTACTTGACCTGTCTTTTTGGACCACAAAATAGCGTACCAAAGGAAATTTTGATTGACATTATTATTTAATTCAGATTATTTTAATTCTTTATTCAATGAGACAAACATGCATGTTCGCCAAGACCCTTGTTTCTAACAAAGGATGTCTCAAAACATCTAGAATTGACGAAAACTGTATAAGTCCAAAATCAAAGAAATTTAATACCTTCTATCATAAATTATGAGAATGCTAATATACATCCCAAAAACTTTACGGGACACGCTGTTACATGTTGTGTAAATACACATATATGATGCTTTAACTTCGAATTTAAGAAACTTAAATGAGTATAATCAATTTTTCATTAAATTTAAACACATTCTTATATATATAAATAAAGGTAAAGTAAATAGCGGTATGCCAAGAGGCAGACCGCGGAAAGAATGGTTAGAATTTGTGAATGAAACCTTAATCCGAAAAGACATAAGATGCCATAGAAACAGGAGAGCTTGCATGAAAAAATGCATGAACGTGCAGGAAGTTACAGAAGTATGCCAGGATATAAAAGTGTGGCGACAAATAATTTATAAAAAGAATGTGAGTAGAGTGAATGACGCCTGAAACAAAACACCTTGGATACTAATGGTCCCGAGTGAGGAACCTCACATAACAACCTTGTGAAGCTCTTCACTTGGGGTGATCGCTGGAGAGATTGATCAGCAACCTGGGTCGGAGCCGTGTTGCGGAACGAACGTGTTATTCAAATAAATAACACGAAAATTCTAGACCTCAAAACTGTATATCTTAATTTTATTTGACAAATATTAGACTTAGAGCTTTTTTCGCTAATATTTGATGAGTAATATTAAAATATGAAATTTTGAGGTTATGGCCATTATTCAGGATTGACTACGCATAGAATGCGGATAGACTCGAAACTCTATCGGGACCTTTGCGAGAATATTCCGGGTTTTGTAACTGGGTTGTATCCGGGCCTATCCGGAACTTATACGCGACACCAGGAAATATTTATCCGGGTGTTGTCCGGTCTTAGACGGGATGTAGTCGGCACATAAATTCGCTATCCGGGCCTATTCGGTAGAAAATTTGCTGTATGCGAGCCTATCTGGTGCTTATACGGGACGCTGGGAAAGATTTATCCGGGTCCTATCCGGTCCTAGCCGGGATCTATTCGGTGCAGCAGCTCGAAACAGATGATGTATTATAATGATAAATTTGAAAAAAGTTGTTTTGTATATTACACTGCAGTTAATTTATTTTTGAAATTACACAATTTCTCGCACGGTCTATCCAGCTCAGTACCTGATAACAACCGATTTAAACCATGTAAGACAACTCACGATGAACAATGTTTGGCTCCGTATAGAACCCTGCTAGGACCCTTTTTAGGGCCGGTTATGAGCTGCCTAAAACCTGCGTATAATTCCCTGCACGCGGAATAATTTCAAGTCCCGCATAAAACGCATATAAACCCCTTTAAAGCCCTTCTTAGAACCTGTTAGACACCCATTTAGAACCCGATTATTACACATTTTTTTGATTAATTTATAGCCCTTTCGAAAACTTTTTAGGACTGGTTAAGACCTGGGGCAGGGCTCACTTATAAAACCGTCTACGACTCTGTCTACACCCAGGTGGAAACCCATGTAAGACCCGATTGGCGCACAATCCCTTCTCACATTCAGAACTCTTTAAAACTAGTGTTAGGTCGTTACCAGAAATTACCGGTAATGACTGAAATTACCGGTAAAATAGAGGAAATTCTCCGGTAACGATTGGTAACGAAAAAATTGTTAATTTGAAGACTAAATTTGAATTGCTCATGATTTTATGATTATTTTGATAGAATGTTTATGTATATTTTTTGCATCAAGTAACATGCGGAAAAAATTTCACGTTTTGAAGTGGTTCTTAACTTCTACAACAGAAGCTACTTAGAAAATTGAATGATTCTAAGTGCTGCCTCAAAAATGTTTTAAGATCAAAATAGAAAAAAAATTCGAAAAATGATATTTATATTCAAATTCATTTTTTTACTCGTAACAACAAATGAATACAAAATTATTGTGCCATTATTATTAGGACATCTATTAGAGTTATAGGAAAAAAATTGAAACAAAAAATAAAAAAATACATATTTTTATAATATTATCACCAGATTGAAAGAAAGAAAATAAGTAAAAATAGTCATTATTTTTTGACATTTTTACTAAAAAAAAGTGATATTTATCGCCCCTTACAGGTGGTAAAAAAATCTAAAAAATTGCTTATTTATATTTTTAAGTTCAAATGCATATTCAAGTAGGTTTATGCAAATTTTATATCAATCAATAAAACCGTTCTCGAATTATCACCATTATAAATTTTAGAAAATGCTTTTCCTTGCGCCAAAAGCAGTTTTTCTTTAAACAAGGTTATCTCATCTGAAAATTGTTGAATCAATACTATTTTTCAGATATCCTAAATAATAGTTCCAATAATTTTGTATTTATTGTTCTGTTGTGAATAAAAAAATATTAAAAATATTTAATACAACATCATTTTTTGACTTTTCTTTCATAAGATAAAAAAAAAAGTGAAGTCGATAATAATAAATAAGGTAATAGACCATTTTACCTATCGGAAAGTTTACTCCGCATGAGCAATGTATTTTCTGTTGTACCCAGTTGTTGCGATCAATTTTGCTAGTTGAACACAGTGAAAACAGTCTTATTTAATGTTTAAACATTTGTGACAAGTTATCAAAAAAATTCAAAGTGAAAATGAATTTCAAAGTGAAAATGAATTTCAAAGAAAACGGAAGTAAGGGAGAGTTTATGCGTTGTATGCACGGCTAATATTAAAGTGATAGTCGTACCAAAGCACACAAGGGACATAACCTCTTCTACTTCATACGTACTTTTCCCGAAACCTTGTTCACAATACAAAAGTGGTCATATTAGGAAAGAAGACTTCAAGAAACATTTTAAAGCATATAATTATTGCTTGAAATGTAAAACCTCTCAATTTAGCCTCCTTTAAACTTAACCATGATCCTTCATCAATTTGTGGATTGATGTCCCTTCTTTTTTCTATGCATTCCTTTATTCTGAAATTATGTTGTTAAATATATATTAACTTATATTATGACAACTCATAATAATGAATTACAGTAACAATAATAATGTTGCATGCAAGCACGAAATGTGCATTTTTGTTTGTAGTAGGTTTTCAATGTATTATGAACTTTATTTGTTTGAAATATTTTTGCACATTATCAATTTTCTAATTTAAGTTAATTCATATTTTTGACTGAAATTAAAAAATGTAAGAATATGCTTCCAAATTATATATTCTTTTGTAACAAATTTGGCATTTTCCGAAAATTTGAGCTTTGTAACACCATACTATACAAGAAATATTTGTTACCATTTTCTTCCCAAAACATCACCAATTTTATTCAAAAACAATTACAATAATCAAATTCTGCCTTTTACCTTTAATATTAATTGGAATCACAATAACATAATTAAAATTTAATAATATGACAAACTTAGCCTGCAAACCTGTTCAGAAGTTCAGCTTTTTTACCACTATTAGGTTGCTTTTGGCAACTTAACCACCGTCTCAATCTATCTATTTTCAAGCTATCATTTTCATTTAATTCTACTCCGCCAAAAGGTAAAATTGTATACATTTTTACAAAATATGAGCGCAACTTTCATACTTCGCGGGATGTACATGGCAGCCGCACATGCAGAAATAAACTTCCGATAGTTAAGGAGAGTCCACAATAGGATTTGAGAAACCGACGTAGAATCGACTTGACGTAAACTTGACATAGCAGTAGCGTGGATGCGTTGCGCGCGCATGTATTGCTAACTGTTTATTTTTATGTGTCGTTTGCGTTCCGTTGTTCCGGAGAATCAAGATTCAAATGGCCGACTCATGTTTTGATTTCTTCGATTTCATCGAGAGTGAGGTTATTACGTGCAGGGTTGCTTTAGTGTCGTTTTTGTGAAAATTTTAGACTATTCACCGATGATATTAATTGCCTAACAGTGGTCATTTTAATCTTGATTCTCCGAAACGAGAATGTCACATAAAAATAAACAGTTGGCAATACATGCGCGCGCATCGGGTCCACGCTACTGTTATGTCATGTCTACATCAAGTCAATGCTACGTCGGTTTCTCAAATCCTACTGTGGACTCTCCTTTAGGTAAAATGGTCTATTACCGAGACCCAACACAACAGCGCGGCTCAAACTTACTACTTTCGGAACACTTTTCAGCAAATGCTCTGCTATCATCTGATTGGTCTAAAAACCAACTTCGCAAAACCGAGGTGAGGTGCCGCTAGGGCACGGAGTAATAATAAGGAGACCGATCATGTTGTACGAAGCACCTCGATTTTTGACTGTGGTATCTCTACGATAATTGAAGTAGTGGCGCATGTGCACTAAGATATACTATCTCTTTTTTCACAGGAGAAAAATAGTTAGTACAGCGCAGTGCGCATGAGCCAATGTTTTCGATGCCAGAGGGAAAGTAATAAATGTGCAGTTTGCAGCGTCAAAACGCATATATGGAGATCGGTCTCCTTATTAATACTCCGTGCGCTAGGGAATATTAGAATATTATTATCAGGGAATATTAGACAGGAATATGCAACCGCCACATTGGTTCCTGGACAGTTTGCGGGAAACAATGCGATAAGCATGTCCTGTATTTTAGTTAAAATTAGGTTTAGAATATATAAGAAAATGGTCTCCTATAGTGCTCCGTCTTGTAAAAACAGAAGCAAAGATGGATTTAAACTTTATCGTTTTCGACTAGGACAACGAGAAAGACAGTCAATATGGATTATAAATTGTAGACGCGACAAATGGGAACCGAATTGTAATTCAAAATTCTGCGAAGTAAGTACTTATATTTATGACTGAAATAATATAATTTAAATATCTGGGGTCTAAGGCTTATGGTTATGTCATTAAATTACCTGCGAGCATTTTTTTGGTATGTTTCAGCAAAATAAGATCCAGAAGAAAGTAAGGTTAAGTACCCTAATTAGTTTTTTTTAATTTAATAAAAACCTATATTTTTTGCTATATGTATGCATTTTTATATTTATATGAAAAACATAAAATTTCAAATCAATAGTTAGACCTACGTGTTATCGGTAAGTAGAATAATTTGCCATTTTTTCTTTTCAATTGATCATTATATTCTAAGGTTTAAACAAATTTATATTGCTAATAATATTATTATCTTGAAATATTACGTCTTACTTTACTTCAATTTTGTTACACACTACTATTTAATTAGGTTCTAGACAAAATTCCTCTCTTGAAAATTCGATACAAAGTGAGCGATTTTGAATTTCGCGGGGAGCCAAGATGGCAGCTTACATATTCCCATCTAATATAGTACCTTAGTGCCACTACTTTGATTATATGTATCCACGGGACTGCGCTCTAAATCATAATATATACGTGCCTGAAACTTGGCCCAAACATTCCTTACGGCTTGAGGAAGGTTTAACTGCAGAAAATTTCATACTTTCTCTTCAGCTTTTCGATATACATATATGCAAAATAAAAATTCTAAGAATAGGATGTGAATTAGGGATGGGCGATACCGATGTGATACTTTAAGTATCGAGTACAAAGTACCGATAGTTCGATTCTCGATATCGATACTTAGAAAGTCTATGTATCGGAGTATCGATACTTTTTACATTAGTATCGACCACTTCGATTCCTTCATTTCTGCTGCTTGCTGTCTGCG
>JAABKJ010006283.1:0-22126 GCA_011634705.1 Andricus grossulariae | reverse complement strand
CGTGTTCGTCATCCACTTCTGCTCCTTCTGTCCTAGAAGGTAAGCAAGAGCGGGAAATTTACGCGAGAAAACATCGTACAACACTGTTCACTGGAGTGTCAGGCCTCTAGCCGCGGATGACCTTACGCGGCAGACGGGACAGTTGGAGGTGAAAATTTCACCTCTGCATACTTTTTTAGAGCTACCAATGAGCTTATTATTATTATTATTATTATTATTATTATGATTATTATAAGCTTAAAATTAATTATAGATTTATCTTTGTCAAATTGTGATTTTATAATTTGGAATTCCTCTAATTTAAAGGACAGCAAACGGTTCAAATTATAATCTTTCAAAATATAACGAATATTCTCTTCATTTTTAAGGGTCCCTCAAACGACAGCTGGTAATGATGACTGCTCTGAAGAAAAGGACTAGGGCCGGTCTAATGAAAACATCTGGTTTGAAATCATCGTGTACCAATTCCGTACCTATCTTCTGTCAGATGCCCACTATGATGCAAACTGGTGGAGGGGACGAAAAAATTACATTCCAATCTTCGCCAAATTCTCTCCCAAGCTCTCTGGGTTTCAGCCACATGTTTTCTTCACAGCAGAAAGATGAGGCTTTTTCGGAATTGGATTTTGAAAGGAAGAGCCAAAATGAATTGAACCTCTTATCCTCCGAGGTACGACTAATATCCATGGCAAGTGGGTCGGCGGATGAACGTCACCTTACTGAACGACATTTTTCACTGAAAAGAGGACAGCATTTAAAACAATTGAGAAAGAGAATTTCAGATGAAAATAAAGTTGAAGACAGTTTAGCATATTGCCTTAAACGATTATTATGTATCTGTGATCCTAGTGTTTCCGAAACTTTGGAAGATAGTTATCTAGAGAATTTTAAACTCGAAATAGCTATGCTGAAAAATTGGATAGAGTCCAAGGAAGAAGAGACCAATATAACAATAGATGCTACAAATCTTTTAGGGCCAAATTGTTGGTACGAAAGTGTAAATGCAGAATATTTTGAGAAACTTCCCAATTTGTTGAAGAGAGCTTGTGCGATTTTAACAAAAATCAAAACCGAAAGTGATGTCAACTTCGAAATACCTTGGTTACAATTTTTGCAATGGGAGGAGTACCCTGATGAAGAAAATATTGCGGATGATTTTCTTGGTTGCAATGTTCTTGAGGGAATCCAATCAAATTGTAACGATAAGATAGATTGATCTGTAAAATATAAGCACTTGTTTTATGATTTCTATATATTGTATAAGCATTCATTGTGAAATTGTTGATTGTTGATTCAAGAAGCTTTGAGTGTTCTTCTTCTTGGATACCAGTTTGTTGCAACCATGGTTGCGTTGCTCTTATTGTACATGTTATACCACGAAGCTGTTATAAATATATGATTATGCATTTTCATTCGTCTTTTTATTTCCCTAGCGTGTTATGTTTGCATATTGACACAGCTGGTAATTATTAAAGTGAATCAAGTTAGAAGTTTTCTTGGTACGCTGCAGTATGTTTTTTACAGACAGTGTAAATAAGAAATTGGTAATCAATTAAAATCGATTATAGTGATAGCAAAAATAGTTTTCCAACTATATATAAATAAGGAATTCAAATCGATTATTTTAAACTGGAATCGATTTTGTAACAATAAAGGAACAGGTCATTTTATTTTTTATAATAATTTGGATTATTTTATAAAAGGACCGAATTTATAGGATTGAATTTAAGCTTTCTAGGGCATAGATATGGCAGACTCACACTAATATGGCGTTCAAATATAATAAAAGGTTTTTGATGCAATTACAGCACTGCCTGTAGCGCGACTTAAGTCCACAAGATCAAAATCTTGGGGTCTTAAAGTCTAAAAGTCTTAAGGCATTAAACTGCGAATGTGACTATTAAACTGAATTGAAAAACTTCAAATAAGGTTGAATTTACACAGTAAAAACAAATTTTAGTTGTTACCTTGAAAATTGTTTCGGAATAAACTCTGTCAAATGTGTCAAAATTTAACAAAATCACCTACTTTAAATTAAGGATAAATAAAAACATTATTTGAAACTCACTTTACTTTGAAGGTGCACTTTTTATTTGTTCAGGGTTTCGTAGGGCACCCTTCTAATCTCATGTCCGGGATTGGGAAATTAAGGGATGGGCAAGTTCCTATGCTTGAAGCTTTTCTTTTAGTCCGATTTTCTTCGGAGATGGCTCAAATTGAAGCTATTGGAATGTAGAATTGAGATCAGAAATATTTCTTGATATTTTATGGTATTCTTTTTTCGTTATCAGTGGTTAAAAAATAAGATAAATTAGGAAAAGGTCGTCATCAGGCTCGAACGGATTGAAGCTTTTATTTTAGTACAAAAATTGTCTTCGGGGATGACTCAAATTGAAGATCTTGGCAGGTAGAATTGAGATAAAAAATAAAGTTTGCTATTTTATATTTTTATTTTTTTAATAACAGTGGTTAAAAAATTTTAAAAAGGAAAATTTGGTTAGTTAGACCCCTATCATGGAAGCTTTAATTTTAGTCCAATTTTCATTTTCTACAGGGATGACTCAAATTAAAACTCATGACATGTAGAATTGAAATAAAAAATGAAAATTGCTATGTTACATTTTCTTTATAGCAGTAGTTATTTAGACCCCTATGCTGGAAGTATTTCTTATAGTCTGATTTTCTAGGGGGACGGCTCAAATTAAAGCTACTGGCATGTAGAATTGAGGTCAGCAATAAAATTTGCTATGTTATAGTTTTCTTTTTTTTTATATCAGCGGTTAAAAAATAATAAAAAAGGGGAAAATTTAATTACTGATACCTCTATGCTAAAAGCATTTCTTTCAGGCCAAATTTTTTGGGGATGACTCAAATTGAAGATCTTAGCATATGTCTAATTGAGTTAAAAAAATCAAATTTGCTATGTAACATTTTTCTTTTTTTTATATCAATCATTAAAAAATGAGAAAAATGATTTAAATAAAAGATCTTGGAAGGTAGAATTGAGATCAGAAATAAAATTTGCTCGATTATAGTTATCTATTTTTTTATATCAGTGGTTTAAAAGTAAGAAAAATCAGGATAATTAGGTTATTTAAACCCCTATTCTGAAAGCTTTTGTTTTAGTTCGATTTCCTTCTGGGATGGTTCAAATTGAAGCACGTAGAATTGAGATTGAGTTGAATTGAGTCTTTGGAACATGGGACGGGACGTCTTTAGAACATGAATTGGACTGACGCAAACGTCCTAGGACCGCCTTTAGAACGTTCTCAGAACGTTAATGTTTTTGTGCCCACTAGGTATCTTATTATTGTATATTTATATTGTGTAATTATTAGATAAACAATATTCAGTGTTTTTCAACCTCAAGCAAGAATAAATAAATTACGTATAACAAGTTTATTTTAAGTTCAATTTCTGAAATTTTTGTGATTTCGTTGAATTTTTTGTAACTTTTAAAAGATATGCTAGGGTTTGCCATTGCCCTAGCAATGCCGGGCCGGGTGTACTTTAGCTAGTAAGTGGTCGTGCATAAATTACGTACCACTTGGGGGGGAGGGTCTAAGTTAGTGTTACATAACGGTGAAAAACTACAGGGAAAAGTAGGAAAAAACGTTACATAGGGGGGGGGGGCTGTCCAAATTGTTGGAAAATTACGTTACGTAATTTATGCACGACCCCTGATACGTAAAGTACCGCTGAAATCCAGTCATTTTCTCCCAATAGTCGTCTGCTACTAACAGTCAGATGTATATTTTTGATATATTTTCCATTTTCTACATCTTTCCAGATACTAAAATGTGGACATTATTAGAATAACAAGTTTAACTGTGTAGTTCAGCTATTTTTATTGCCAAGATACATTCCATTTATAAGAAATTAAAGAATGACCAGTCCTGCTCGCTTGTGCTCGGTCATGACCGAGCAAAAGCGAGCATGACGGTAAATGCACATCACTAAGCTTGAGTCAATAGGAGGGGGGATGCCGCCATCTTACGATGTTCCACTTTAGTGTGGCGCGTGATTTGAATTTCTGTCTTGCTTAAAGAATGAACAAAAAATATAAATGAAAGTGGAGGAAAGACTAATTGAAGGGCCGAATCGAATAATGGGACGTGCGCGTGATCGCTTGAAAGTGCCCTTGAACGTTATACAATCTCCCGACAATCACCGCTTGTCTCGTTCGCCCGTGTTTACATTAAAAAAAAAAGGTACAACTCGTTGATTCTCAGAGAACTTCATGCGAGGAAGTTGTTCCGTAGGGATTAGCGAATAAATCTGCGCAAGCAGCATATTATTTCGTTTTATATATTACAAGATATCACGAGCTTAGTAAAACGAAATGATGCGCGCTGAGGATACTATCGCCGGGCGGCAGCCGTAAACAAGCACCTTTAGATCAAATTCACCGATACTGCAAAGATTGTGTATGAACAATATCCAAAATTTTACACACTTACCTCACAGATATCTAGTTACGTGTAATCAAAATAAAAAGTTCTGAAAGTGTCATGCAAGAAATATAAATATACATTAGGGTGGTTCTTATTTATACTTGGTGGATTTTTTTTCTCGAATTTCTCTGCTCTCACCCCCCACTTTTGTTCGAATGCCGAAAAAAAATCTCCAAATTTGAGCAAAATCGGTTGATATTCAGGGGTGGCGCAAAGACCATGAAGTTTCACATTGATTTAACATGGGAAAAATACCGTTTTTTGTAAATCAAATATTTAAACGCGATAATATGTTACACATAATTCCGTGTTTCAGTATATTGGTCAGAATTCGTCAGAGAATAAGAATCAATCATAAATTTTGAGGTTGAATAATTATAAGCCACTCTTATGGGTCCCCAAAGAAAACCCCATAAGTGAAAAATTTGAATTTTACGTAATATTGCACGAGGTAAATACATTATCGAGCGCGAGAACCAACAGTCGCGCGCTCAAACTTGCGAGCGAAGCGAGCCGCGCGCAATAAGAATGTGCCAGCGCAGCGAGCATATCTTTTTTGTATCCTACTCAAATAGAACATTGACTAGATTAACTTGGTACATATTTTTTACTCTGAAAATTACGAACAATATGAATAAATTGTGTTTGTTGTTGCACTTGCTGAAGGGAAAACAAACCGAAATTTTTTGAAACGAGACGAGTAGTAAGTGAAAATACCTAATACTGATAAACTGGTTGGTATAAAAAAATCAAGAGACAAAATCACGCCGTAAGTGAACGCGAACATAGTAGGTTCAATGTGGACAAAGTGAATAATGTTATGTTGAAATGTGATCCTGTATGTACAATGATTAACAAATAAATGATTCTATAAGAAATAAATGATTCCAGAGTCCATGCGAAGTTTTGGTAAGAAAATGTAACTGTTTAGACATTATGACCTACTGAACTATGAGAAGTGATAGTTTTGTTGGTTTAATATATACTTTAAATATACTAAAATGAGACGGTAAATAGAGGATGCATTGCTTTATATTTAGAGACTAGCATAGGGATTTCATGCCAATGGCACTCAAAAACTGCCAGTTAGTATTCGATGAATTCTTCTGGAATACGTTCTAGTTTGTGAAGCCTGAAATCTCTTAACCCGCCGAGGTCACACCTATGAATAATAACATAAAGGTCACATGGGATCCAATGACTGATATTTCTTCGTAAAAATGTTTCTGGACATACCTTAAGGCCTCTTCTCTATGATCCACTATTTTTCTTTTATTAAATTAGAATTTAGCATGATAAAGATACGTAGCCTGGAACAGAGTTTTGGAGAATTAAAAATTCCTATTTTCGTATTTAGGAATAATTTATTCATTTTTACATAAGAATTTTTTTTATCTGTTTCACTTGACCTTCGATTTTGGTCAAAGTTTCTTTCCTGACATCTCTCAACTGATGTAACTCATGCCATAATCAGAAAAAATATCACACAAATTTTGTTAAACATACAAATCTTATTACTAATAAAAAAAGTAATATAAGTACCAAATTTAGTATTTAGTGATTCTAAATAGTTTGTATCCTGATCCTATCGTGGATTTTGTAACCGGAGATGTGGTAGTTAAATTTCTTTCCTTATGAGTAAGACAGTGCTCCGTTATTAACAATTTGCCTTTGGAATCCATTAGATTAAAGGATCTGCAAAAGAGTTTTCCGTTATTTTGCGCCATTTTTGATATCATATTGTTTTCCCAAATATTTCCTTCATTTTCATGTTTGCTTTAATTCTTCGATCGCTTTATCAGATTTATTTTTCGTGCCCTTATTTAGTTTCGCAGCAAGGTTTATAATGTCTTTCATTAAAATAACTTTTCCTGTCTTTTTCTGATAGTATTCTTTTATCTCCTTCTTATCAGAGCTAAAGTTTAATAGATGAGAAATTTCCAATTCATCGTCTTTGCTTAAACGCCTTGATCTAGGCTTATGATTGTGCACATCCTGCAGAAAAAATATAAATTAAATGAACGAATTTGACAAAGTTTTTGGAGCAACAAGTTACTATCTAGAAATTACCACGCTAAAACACTTTGAGTTAAGAGCAAGAATTATAGTCAAAGACAATGATAAAACTATATTATTTGAATAAAAACTACAAGTGATTCATTATTATAAGCAGTACAAACTAAAAAAAAATTATTTATATTGGACAGTACTAAATAAATGAAAATTTAACGAAATAAACATACCTCAGAACACTCATGATTATGCTTCAAGTTAACTTCTCTCACTTCTAAAGCTTTTCCATTTTTCGTTGCAGTCACTACGAATGAAGCCTTGCAACCTTTTTGTGCTGTACTGCAATGCAAATTTCAAACAAGTCAACATTAGAGGCACATGCAAAGTTCATTAAAGGTTTTGAACAAGCATATTTTTTTGGTAATTGTATTATATTATTTTTAAGTGTTTAATTTTAATACCATTGTTGTACCTACTGGTAGATGTATCACCTTATATGGAGAAGCTTTAGTACATAGAATCTTTATGTTTATCATATGGGTCATTCTAGAATAGATTGCCTGGACGTAATTAAAAAAAATTATATTGACATGTAATGTTCCAGAATATTCGTAGAGTTAAATTCTACTATTTATAAAGGCTAAAATTTATTTCTCTTTCTAAAAATGATTGTTCTTTATTTTTTGTATACTCTCTCCCTTTTACGGGTTTGAGTCTGTACATAACCATTACATGTATTCTTACAAACAAGCCTTATATACTAACTTACCAACTACTTGCTAAATGTCGTCTTAATTACTATTCTTACTTCTGAGTGCTTGCGAACTTGCCTTGGGCTTCCTTTTCCCCTTACCATGATCAATCTCAAAATTGGATTCTAATTCGCAACACTACATCCCAATTCTCCTTTAGAAGTCATTTCAGTCAGTTTCTTCATCCATTCCTCGCCCTGACCATTTCCATTTAAAATCCACTTCACTCACTCTCTCTCTCTCCCTCTTCCATGCTTCCGTCCCCCCACTGCTTCGTCACCACTCTATAACACATGCATCCATGTTACCTGCTCATACCTACTCACTCTACACAGATTCTTTTCTTCATTCATCCATTCAAAAGAGTACGGCCGCCGTAACCGCCTGGCGCTATCTGTTGTCCAAAAGTGGAAATTCCTGAGTGATGAATTCCACTTGTTTACATGCAATTGAAAATAAATAAATTTATACTGGAAATAAGAGTTTAACTGTCAGATAACGAGAGTTATTTGTTCTCCTTTTTAATAGTTTTCAGGTACTCTGGTTCCTCTTCCATCTTAACCATCCGATACCAGCTGTTGCCACTTGAATCCGCGATTTTTTTCCATCTTTTCTTTCCTTACCTTGCCGTGATCTCTTCCACTATTTCCTGCCACTCTCTACTTCTCACTTGCATACCACATTCAAACCGCATTTCATATCTCTTCTTCTTCCACTTCGAACGTCCCATGTTACCCCTCCTCTCTATATCCATAACTTCTTAGGCACACGCTTGTGTAATTCTGCTTCCCTCTCCCCTTCTTAGTTTTTCTTCAAAATTCCAGGCTTTTTCAGTCGCCCGACAATCATTTTCTCTCGCCCTATTTCTTCCCTCAGCATATAACCTGGATAGCTCCAACTCACTACCATGACCTATCTTAAAAATCTCTCATGCAGACTTTCCAATCTCTTATACTCTTTCCGTCCCCAAATTTTTACGAACTGATCACACTAACACATTGAACATCCACACTCTCATCGCCCAGTCGTCCTTGAACCTTCTTTTACCTATACCCCATACTTGTCCCATTACTTTAGTCGCACATTTTAATCTCTTTCTCAGCTGCAGGTCGCTTCTTCCTCTCGCTTCGAACCAAAATCCTAAGTAACAAAACTCCTCCACCATCTCTACCACTAGGATATTATTCTTCCATTCGTATCCTACTCTATGCATTTTATTTCTAAGACACATCATTTTAGTCTTATTCACGTTCACTGTTAGACCCTTTACTCTCACACTCTTCGAACACTCTCATCATCATCCGCTGCTAGCACTAAGTCATTTACATATGCTAGTGAATACTCTTTGCCTGTTCCTAATGTTCTCCCCCCTTTCCCTTTCATCTGTATCTTCTCCTCACAGTCTGCCAGAAGAATACTAAATAGAAGTGGGCTCAACGGGTACCCTTGCATGAACCCCCTTCCTGTCCAGAATTCCTCTCCTTTATTTTCTCATATCTTCACCCTGATCTTAGTTTCCACAAATATTTCTTTTATCCTCTCTATTAAACCTTTGTCTACTCCTCTCTCTTTCATGGCTGTCCATAACACCCTCCTGTTAAATGAGTCAAATGCTGCCTTAAAATCTGCAAACAGGGCGACTAATTTCCCTTTCTTCCGTCCCAGGTTCCTGTTGACTAAATAGTTGAGCACGTAAATATCTGTGGTCATCATCCCTTTCCTAAAACCCGTTTCGTTGTGTGGTATACTTCCCTTTTCTTCAACCTGTCTTTCCAACCTCCTTCTTAGCACTTCCACGTAAATTTTATATCCCACCCTTTTGCCATCTCCTTTTTTAATCAACGATACTATCAGCCCTATCTTCCATTCCTCCGGCCACCCTTCTCCTCTCCACACCTTGTTAAAAATCCTTCACATCTCTTCTTTCATCCCTATGGCATTGTTTCTTTTCGCTGTCCTCATTGAATTTTGGTGTGCGTTCCGAAAATAGCATGTACACTGCATCACAAAATGCTGTTATTTCAGGCGAATACGTGAAATAATTTAATCAAACCAAAATTATATTATCATTTACAAAATGAAACTTTCAATTCGTCATTGTTATATGAAAATAATTAAATTGAAGTTTACTCTGAAGATATGTGCCTGATATTAATAATTGCAATAAAAACTTAAGAGAATTACGCAAGGCCAAAGAACCTAATCCGGCTTAGGGCTCCAATTGCGGATCACTATTGTTTTTACCGTAAAATTATATAATTATAAAACTGAATTTTGTAGAATATATAGTTAAATTAAGAAGTAAAAATTTTAATTTAAACTGTGGCAAGTCGTAGCGCAATATTTATATTCTTTTTATAATCATATTGCTTCTGATTTTTTTACACAATTGTACAATTAATATTAGTTCAAAAAGTTTGGTTATCATTATTGTTCCTGATTTGGAGAACATTTTGTTAAAATTTGGCAACGTATGATAAAAATTCGTAACAAATAAGTTTTCACGGATTAGAATTTTCAGTTTTTAAATAAAATAAATATACGTAATAGTTTCTTGGAAAAATATTTACTATAAAAAGTAAATACGACTTTTTACAAGTAATTGCTTAAAAATGATAATAATAATAATAATAATGAAATAATAATAATGATAATGATAATAAAGATTTATAAAATATAATATTTTTCACATTTCAATTTTATCACAAATATTTTGCATACAATTATTTTTTATTTACAATTAGTTATTAAATAACTTATTGTTTGTTTGAATTTAGTAATAAATTCACATTTGACTTCCACTAGCTTAACGTTTTCGTGATAATTGTTCAAACATTTTTTAATTTTTTTTAACGCCTAAACTTATTTTCGAAAAGCCTCTTTTTGATGAGTCACTACGATTTAGCCTTTTTTTGAAACTGATCCGCATTTGTACCCTGGGTCCAAAAAGTGGATCAAAATCATACCTCGACAAAAAATGTTCTCAAACTGATTTTGCATACCAAAGGGTCAACTAACATCTTCTACAAAAGAAATTAATATTTCATTATAATTGTATTTTGAAATATTGTTTCTAAAACCCGATTCACATTTGGTTCCTTTGCCCTACCATTATGTATAAAACAGGCTGGTGAAAATCGTGAGTTTGGTTAAATTCTTCCTTTTCTCCGTTAAATATTTCCTAAGGAGTATGATGAAAATCTTGAACTTTCAGGATATCTTAAGGTGGTGAAACTATGCCCATCCTATAATTTTTTCGATGGGATCTCGTATGAATCATATTTTAAAATACTTAAAAAATCATTTGCGGTTAACCCTTTTTTATACGGTTCGAAACAATAAGACAATAAGAAAGGAGTTAACTCATTAAATTTGATTGCTTTAGTTTACAAATTCAATATGTTTATAAAATTGAAGTTTTCTTGAAAATTAGGTCGGTTTTAGGTTTTGTTTTTTCTGGATGAGAGAAATGAATTAGGTAATATTAAATTTTAAGTTAAGTAATAACCAAGAAAGAATGAAAAATAGATTTAATTTTTAAGAAAACTTTTCAATGTTATAAAATTATTTAATTTGAAAACTAAAGCAATCAAATGTAATGAGATAACTTAATTCTTATTCTTATTTTTTCGAGCCGCATCACAAGAGTTAACCTCAAACGATTTTTTCAAGTATTTGAAAATATAAACCATACAAGTTCCCATCGAAAAACTTATGGGATGAGCAGAGTTGGACCATCGGAAGACATCATGAATGTTTGAGATTTTTATATTTTACTCCTTAGAAGATATTCAACGGAGAAAGCAAACGACTCAACCAAAATCATTGTTTTCACCAGCCTGTTTTATGCATAAAGGTATGTGAATCTCTTAAATTTTGATTGAAATTCTTAATATTAGGGACCTATCTTCAGAATGAAGTTGAATTAGAGATATCAATTATTATATAGTTGAAAACCACAAAATTTGAAATTTCGGAGCAGTATTTTGTATTGAAATTTGTACCTAAATTAAAATGTATTCTTCCCAAATGAAAGTTTAATTCTGTAAATGATAGTATAATTTTGGTTTGATTAAATTCTTTTGCGTATTTGCCTAAAATGACCGCATTTTGTGATTCAGTGCACAGGCCATTTTCACAGCGCACACCAACATTTAAAAGTCATTTTTAGAAAGGAAAATAGATATTAGCACTTATAAATAGTAAAATTCAACTCTATGAACATTCAGGAACATTATATATCAATATAAATTTTTTTAAATTACGTCGCAACCACGCCCAGACGATTTATTCTGGAAAATTTACCATGGAAAGAAAGTTCTCTTTTACTATTAATTTCTTGAAGCACACACAATGTATTATTTGATTAAAAACTACTCACCCTGATCTCCTTTTTCCTGTTGACTGTGTCTTAAAATTTTTCCCGCCTGAATCACAAGCATATTTGATGGTATAATACTTGAGTCTTGGATGAAAATTTTTTTTTAACCTTTTCGCCTTCTTACTATCAATTCCATGTGAACTGCGTCGATAAAAAAAACAATGTGACACTTTCTCCACCTCCTTCCGTCGAGCTTCTAAAGCCTCAAAAGATTTAAAGGTTTCACCTCTTCTTAATAATTTCTTTCTCTTCTTTTTTTTTACATCCTTTTGATCATCATTTACTTGTGAATCAGAATCACTTGACTCTGTGGAATCATCTATATATACAAAATACAATAATAATTAGAAATATACCATTTTAGACATTATGAAATTATCAAGACATCATACAATTTATTATTATTTAAACAATTTCTTGAAACCTTTTAAACTGGTTTCAATTACCACCCAACAATTAAAAAATGTTAAGAATTAAAATTCCACATAACCTTAAAATTGAAACGTGATTATAGTCATTACTATACACAAAGAAGATTCTCGATTTATGAGTATGTAAATTTTGACATTTTAAACGAGAAATCGAGAACAAAAGCGAAATTCAAGTGCGTGCAAACACATAACCTGGAAATACAAGGAATATCAACATAGCATGAATTCCTAAACTTTACACTTGCCATTGGATGACGTTCCTGAGGCAGATGTATTTTCTAAGTCTTCTAATTTCTCTACTTCTCCTTCTTCTACCTTTATAATAACCTCTGGCTGTATAAACGACCATTCATTATCTTCTAATTCCATTTTATAATATTATAATCAGATAAAACGTTACACAAAACACAAAATGTATACATCAAAACGATGAAGGCGCGGGGTGCGGGCAAAGATATTATTTTGGTGCGGGCGATGATTTGTATGTTACGTCCAGTTACGTCGTCCTTGGCGCTAGTGGTTGAGAATGTTCCGTAGTGGCTCGTTCCTGCTTTTGATTGGCTTCAAAGCCAAAAACCGCAAACTTGTGCACTTGCGTCCAATCTTTGCTTGTGTCAAGAAATTAATATTTTAGAATAAATTGTTAACCCAAAGGAATTAATTATTAAACATCAAATTAATTTATATTTCAACATTTGCTTTGTTGAATTAAATCAATAACAATTTTAGACACAGAAAAAATAATCCAGTTTTTTCACAATAATTAAAGTATATGATTTATGCGCGCGCGGTTCATACGCCCTAATGATTGATTTAACTTAACTGAATTAATTTAGTTTTTAGCGATTATAAAGTATAAAAGTAGCGAGGTAAATCATGATGTCCACATTTTTGGCCACCCTAATCTCACGGAACGTTCCATGAGGTTCATGATGGAATACTAATCTTAGGTGGCAGCACCGAGCCGAGTACTAGACCCGCTGTCAATGAGATACGAATTTCAAGAAAATAAATTTGGTTAATAAGTATAAAGTGCCATTTATATCTTGTAAACATCGAAAAATATATTTTTCTAACTTTTTCATCAATATTTGTCATATAGCTTTCGTAAAAGATTGGTAAATCCTGTTCTGACTTCACTTGCAAAGTATGATTAGGTTTACTATAGTTCACCATATATCCCATTGTATGCATAATTTCTACTGAAAGTATAAATTACCTTCGTATATAAGCAGTAAAAATATATTTGAAGATTATTTACCCTCATATATTTGATTATAAGCAAAATATCTTTGTTATAAGCAATCGTATACCTAGCATCATATTGAATTTCGTCTCTCATCGACAGAGGGTCTAGTACTTGGCTCGGTGCTGCCACCTGTTATTAGTTTTGCATCACGAACCCCGTATGGTGGAAGAAACTTAGAAAATGGTTACATTGTGTTTGAAAGTGGGTTTCTCGGTGTCTTTTTGGCCAAAAATTTTGAAAAATACTTTGGGATGTATTTAAGTAGGTAACAAAATTTTCGTTCAGATTATCAAAACAGATCAGTGGAAAATGAATTTCTCATAGAAAAACCGCTAATTTGTACTATTTGTTTATTTAGAATATGTATGTATTCAACAAATAATATAAATAAATAAATGATGATTGTTCATATTTTTTTACACTTATTGAGGTTCTAAGGTTCCTGTATATAGTGGCTAAAATATTATAAACTGCGAAAAAGGTGGGTCACTGAACGACACCATGACGCAAAAGGTTAAAACCCTAATAGTGCAGATCTTCCCTGGAACGTCCCGCGGGCAGCTTGGGAAGGATGCTTAAACCAAAATTTTAGGGCAAATTCACTTCAATGCCGGCAAGCTGTGCATTGCTGAAGTCACAGAATAGTATCCCGGCGAAATACACTACCATCAAATCCAATATTATTCTCGCAATGCCGAATTCAATAATAATTTCAAACGAAATGTTTTAATCATTATAAATTATACAATTTTAAAAAATATGTATTTTCAAAATCTTAAAATAAGTTTAAACCAAAATTACTGATTAAAAGAATCAGATTAAAAAATCCAATTAAAAGTTTGTCCGAGCAAGCACCACCTCTATTCGTAGTCTATTCGGTCCTGCTTGGCAGCGGACCATCCGAGAGCGGTGATAGACTACTAAAACGCAACACATAAATGCCTGGACATTTTTAGTCATATCTCGGGAACCTGTTAAGATTTTTTAAGTATTGTTGGCTTAAATTAAAAATAAGATTTCAAAGACTGTGTTATAAATTTCAGGTTTTTGCTGCAACTTTCCTAAGTCATACCACGAATTTAAGTCGGGTTACAAAATTCGAGAAACTTGATTTTTTTTATACTTCTCACGCGGAATTTCATAAGCTTGCCAGCAGTTTTTTAAAAAAGTTTCTCGCTCCTTTTTTGAAGGAGTGATCGCGTTTACAAGGCAGCAGTGATTTTTAGTACCGCTCGCGCTAACCGTATAGATAATTTGACAAAGAATGAATTCAAATTTTTGCAAGTACAAGGTGGGACACAAAGAAAATCATAAGAGTAAATTTTTTCCAATATAAAATTTCTTTGAAAAAGTGTCTAGACACTTTTCTCTATCTTGAGTTCTTTGTCCGAAATTTTCGCTGAAATATGAATAAAGCCGGTTATAAGTGTATTAAAAAAAATAATAAGATTTGTCGCGTTGCAAGCTAAGGCGAGGTAGATGTGAATTTCAGTATTATGAGGGACCCTGGCGAAAGTTTCGGATAGGAATTCATTCCGAACCAATCAGAGTTCTCATCGTGACACACTTTTAAATCCGAATGAATCCGAGGCTCATCCGGAAAGATTTTTAAATCCTTTTCCATCCTTTTGAATGCGTAGGTCCACTTGAAGTTCAATTCGAATGCATCCGACTGAATCCGAAGTCGATCCGAATGAATCCGAAAAACTTTCATTCCTTCTCAATCAGAAGTCCAATCCAATTGAATCCGATGCTTTTCCGAAAACACTTTTCAATCCGTTCTCCCAAATCGATTGAATTCGAACCCAAATTTTCATTCCTTTTCAATCCGTGACCCCAATACGAATTAATCAGAAACCTTCTTTCATTCCCTTTCAATTCGTGCGTCCAATCCTATTCAATCAGAGGCTCATCCGAAAATCCTTTTTAATCCTTTTATATCCGTGCATCAAGAGCAACTTAAATCCAAATTAATCCGAAACCCACTTTCAATCCTTTTCAATCCGTCAGCCCAATCAGAATCAATCCGAGTCTCATCGTGACACACTTTTCAATCCGAGTGCCTAATCTGAATGAATCCGAGGCTTATCCGGAAAGATTTCTCAATCCTTTGGAATCTGTAGGTCAATTTGAAGTTCAATCCGAATCCATCCGACTGAATCCGAAGTCAATCCGACACTAATCCGAAAAAACTTTCATTCCTTCTCAATGAGATGTCCAATCCGATTGAATTCGAGGCTTTTCCGAAACCATATTGCAATCAGTGTTTCCAATACGATTGAATTCGAGCCCAAATTTTCGTTCCTTTTCTATCCGTGACCCCAATCCAAATGAATCAGAAACCTCCTTTCATTCCCTTTTAATCCGTGCGTCCATTCCGATCGAATCAGAGGCTCATCCGAAAAACCTTTTCAATCCGTGCGTCAAGACTAACTTAAATCCGAATGAATCACAAACCAAATTTCAATTCTTTTCAATCCGTCTGCACAATCCGAATGAATCAGATTCTCATCGTGACACGGTTTTGAATCCACGTGCCTAATCCGAATGAATCCAAGGCTTGCCATAGTTTTCAATCAGAATGAATCCGAGGAACATTTGAACTAACTATTATTACTTCTAAATCGGAATATAATTAAAAAAAAAAAAAAACATTTCTAACCTTTATATCATATATTTACAGCATAAATGAATATACCAGTCTTACAAACTTATTTTAAACTTATATTTACTATTATTTAACTATGATACTTTCTCACATTGTAACACCTGCTTCAATAAAAAAATTAAGTTTTGCAAATGTTTACCCTAAAATTTAGCAATTAAATGTATTCAAATATTTTTCTGTTTTAAATCATTCAACCTACAAGAAAGAAGAATACAAAAATATTACATTGATTTAACAATTACAGAAAAATATAGTTCTCACCAAAATAGATGAATTATTCACAAAAACAAAATTAATTTTCCAATAATAAGAATTTAAAAAAAAAACAATTTTCAATCGAAAATGGAATACTGCAATTTTTATTCAACTACTTTTCAACAGAAAAAACATTTTTTCACCAAAATAGTTGAATCATCAACAAAAACAAAATTAATTTTCAAACAAAAATAATTTTCTATATAACATATGAATTTTCAACTAAAATAAAAAGTGCATTTTTTATGAGGGTTTTCGAAAGTTTATTTTTTACTCTTTTATTCTATTTTATTAACGAAAAAATGAAAAAATTTATGAGCATTTTTTAAACAATTTAATTCAAAATAAAATTCATGATTAATACTGTCAACGAAAATACTTTGGGGTAATTTTTTTGCTTATCCTTTTGGCCAGGAAAAGCATTGGAAAACACCACACTTCAGACGTTTGTCGGTCGGTTAAAGGTTAAAATTTCCTCAATTGCCAAACAAAGCTATAATTTGCTAGCTTTGTAAAAAAGAACTTAATAGATTGAGTTTATAAGTGCCACCAAATGAATCCAGCATGGGAGAAGATTCTGCGATAATCCAGATTTTCTATTGATTCCGATAGAATATAGTGGTTGTGCAGGTCATAATCACACAGCAGGTCTAGAAACTCTTCAAAAGATTATAGAAAACTTCAAGGTTTAAATCAGCAATAACTAGTAGCCAGAATAACGAAAAAAGAATAACAATGATTTATTCAGAGTTTTTGATTCAGAATAAGTTGAAAAATTGAAAAGCAAGTTAGTATTCGAATCAACTTAAATTTACAAAATCAAGACAGAGTCTAAACGTTGTAAGAATTTCTATGCTCATATTCAAAGAAAAATTTGTTCATAAAGTAAACTTTTTGGACGACTATGTATGAACAATCAATAATTATCTTAAACTGACGAACTATAATAGTAAGGAATCATCCATACTGATAAAAATCAACATCACTTCTGAAAAGGGTAGTTTGCACTTTTTATTTGTTTATAACAAATAAAAAATAATTTAAACATCCTCTGACCCGCCGGCAAACATTCTTAAATTTTTAATTAGCTGATTTCATGTAATTCTGAATGAACTTGATCGCGTTGAAAGAATTCTATGAACCTTTTTTGAAGAAAAAAAGTCAAGCTTTCTATTAAGACTATTTTAGAAAAAATAAGAATATCACAAATTGCGAAAAAAGTTAAATAAACAATTAAATTGTTTAAAAATGCTTACGAATTTTTTCATTTTTTTTTTAAATAAAATAGAATAAAAGAGTGAAAAATAACCTTTCGAAATCTCTCATAAAAAATGCAAATCGCTAAAACAGAAAGGAAGTTACAGGCGTTTTAAAATACCCGTGCACACGTTGGGGTTGAAAATGTCACCCTCCATCACTTGGAGAGGGGTGGTAATCATGGTCTATAAATATGTCGATTAAGTACTGTTGGGTAGGTGAGCGTATTCCCACAATGAAAGAAAATCGAAGCAGACTTGTTTTAAAGTTTGGGCAGTTGAGAAATAATACTTAAGTTTTCAGTTTAAAAAATTAATTTTTAGCCAAAAAGAAACAAACAAATTTTCAACCAAACAAATCATTTTTCAATCAAAAAAATAAATTTTCAACCAAAAAGATGAATTTTCAACCAAAAAGATGAATTTGTAACGAAAAACATTCATTTTCAACGAAAAGAGACGAATTTTTAATAAAATACATGAATTTTTAACCAAATGATTGATTTTTGAACTAAAAAAGTTCAATTTTTAATCAAAAATGGAATAATTCAATTTTTATTTAATTATTTACTTTTCAACAGAAAGAAAAACGAATTTTCACCAAATAGTTAAATTATCAACAAAATTAATTTTCAAGCAGGAAGAATAATTTTCCACCAAAAAGATTAATTTTTAGCCGAAAAGATACAAACAAATTTTCAACCAAAGAAATCATTCTTCAATGAAAAAGATGGATTTTAAAAAAAAAGTGCATTTTTGACCAAAAAGATTAACTTTTAACGGAAAGGGATGAATTTTTATTATAATACATGAATTTTCAAGCAAATGGTTGATTTTTCAAAAAAAAAAAAAAAAAAACGAGATCCCCTAACCTCCACCCATTGTTTGGGCTACGGCGTGCAGAAATCTTGTTAGCTGATGTCACAATTTAGTTGACGGTTACTCCCGATGCGCATGTGAATAAGCTGAGTTTAGAGCACGACAGCGTCACCCGCTATTGTTTTTCACATGATAATGGTTTCTCGGTTGGCATTCCGGTGCGCGCGTTGTAAACTTCTAATTGTGAAAGTTTGTATTTGGGTCTGTATCTCCTCAAGTGGATATTCGACTAGTGTAAAAAAGTGACCACTATCAGACACCTAAGCTTGTGAAAACTAGTCAGAAAAAATGTCAACCAAAAGTAAGAAACCCGCCACAACATCTTCCTCGCTACAATCACCAATGCCGAGCACGTGCTCGGATCAAGCACCACGATTTACAAACGCCCTAGATCTCGTAGTTCAGCACGCTATTCGCGTCTTCAAGAAAAACAAGATCTGCAGAACCAGATCTGCAGAACAAGATCTGCTTGCTATATCGATAAAATTCGTCACCTAGAATTCCAGAACTCCCGGTTGACCCATGAAGTCTATTGGATGACACTGCCAGAGAAAAAGCGAAACTCGAAATCTACACAAAACGCCTCTGGGACGATAACGAAGGCCTCAAGGCTGAGTAAGTCCAAATTACTCCATCCATTTTCATTCATTTCCAGCTTCATTTTCTTGTGAAAATCTGTTACTTATTGAATTAAGATTGCAGTTTTTGAATTTGGAGAAAAAGGGAAGTACGAGTCTTTAGATCGTGACTGCTTTTTTATTTTAGCTTAGAATCGCCAGTCGCTTAATTCTATATAATAGACGGATTATTTATCCACTATGATTCATGCAATTCTTACCCAGAGAAAATGCTAACCTCACATTTTTCAGAAGCACTACTGTTGTAATTTCCTTTTTTTATGCATTTACGGCATTATTTTCCCTATTCTAGCTTACAAAATCCAAGTTCGATTTATAGATTTGTTTTCATACTGGGGAAAATATTATCAAATAAATAGTTTAAACAATGGATGTGATGTTATAGGCCAAATTTTATTTGATTAATTTTTAATTTATATTTTTTTCGTTTCAAAATTTGTTTACCCTAATAGTTGAAATTAAATTTTTAATTAAACAAGGAACGAATTTTCTACTAAAATTATGAATTTTCATTCAATCAATTTACTTTTAAGAAAATAGTAGAACTTTCAACCAAGAAGTGTAATTTTCAATCTAGCATTTGCATTTTTAACCAAAAAATTTATTTTCTACCGAAAAAGGCGAATTTTGAATAAAATACATAAATTTTCAACAAAATAATTAAATTTTCTACCAAATTATTTGATTTTCGAGCCGAAAATACGAATTTTCAACCCGATAATATACATTTTCAACAAAACGGTGAATTAAAAAAGCGAATTTTCAACTAAAATTATGTATCTTCAACAAAAAAATTAAATTTTAAAAAAGTAGTTGAACTTTCAACCAAGAAGTTGAATTTTTACCCTAAGAAGATGAATTTTCAACGAGAAATGTAATAGTTGACCTATCAAGAAGAAAACAATTTAATTAAAAATGAAAAACTGTTATATTCAACCAACAACAATGAATTTTCAGCAATATAATTGAATCCTTACCTAAAACAAATTAATTTCCAACCAAACAGTATCATTCTTAAACAAAAAAGATGAATTTAAACAACATCGTTGTCTTTTCTACCAAAAATAAAATTTGTAGTCAAGAAAGAAACAATATTGCAATCAAGATGTCAAAGTTTCAAACCAAAAAGACAACCTTTTAACAAAATAATTGAATTTTTTAAAAAGAATTTAAAAAAGTTGAAAATTCAACTTTTTTGTTAGAAATTCAAGTTTTTTAATTGAAATTTATTATTTTCTTTTTACATTAATCTTTTCGGGTTTAAAAGTCAACTGTTCTGTTATTGAAAGGAAAGTATTCCCCTATTTGCGTGAAAAATCACCCTATTTCCACTGTTTTGAAAGTATTTTGGGAAGAGTCAGGGAATTTCAAAAATAAAGTTTTGAGGCCATCCCTGTGATCCTTTGTTAATTATTGTCAAGGCGAACGTTAATAGTGATTCTTTCATCACAATAGGAAAGTTCAGATGTGACAGAAGATGCTAAAAGCTTGGTTTTAGGCGTATAAATAATAAGGGTTCAAAGAAATTGTTCGTGTTACTTTTAAAAACTTTTTTTTTTAAATCCGCATAATTTTACTACAGTGTTTTTAATGTCAAACAATAATAAGTTAAAGTAGAAGTATTACTCATATAATACTTTGATCTCACACTGTCCTGTATGATTTTTGTCTTTAAAAAATTCCAGGTGATTCTAGCAATTTTTCTGCTATTTTAAAGGATAGAAAAAATGTTAAAGTATTGTTAATCAATGAAAGTTAAAAACAGTGAACAAGTTCTTTGTAATGCGTGCAATTTTGCAAATAATCTAAAACTATAATGCTCACGGATAGTACGTCAGTATTTTTACCGTCTATCAATAATTATAAGTTAGAATAAAAGTATTACTTAGATAATATTTCGATTTCATTCAGATGTGATTTTGGTCTTTAAACAATTCCACCTGATTCTTGTAGGATTTTTTGCGTTTATTACGAGTCCGTTGACAAAAATCATTGAACAGATTCAGTTTTTTTTTACAATTTCTAGTTTTAAGTTTAAAGGATGTCTAACAACCTTGAAAACCTGACATTCTCTTTCATTACGCCAAATCCACTTTTTATAGATTTTTTAGCAAATAGTATTTTCGTATTTAAAAAGTATCAAAGTTTTTACTGTGGCACAATGACATGATATTACTGGAAATTGTGAATGTAAATTTAGTGTCAGTATTAGATTGTGCCATATCTATAATAGTTTTTATGGATAATGGTATTTTTGATTTCTTTAATAGCAATTTGGATGGATAAAACCAGAACCGTTGGTCATATAAATGGCTAGTTAACGAACTTTTTCTTTCTTTTTATGCACTCAAAACAAGACGTGTGCCACAGCTCAATACAATCTGATAAGAATGTAAATTTTATTCCAAATATTGCATTAAAAATACATAGCCTTTTTTATTTGTAATTATTAATTAATTTTGATTCTTAATAACGTCTAATGCATGACAGTATTTATGGTTACTTTTTAATGAAAATTGACTTCATAAATACTTTAATTTACAAGTTTATTAAACATCGCACACTCTAATTGTTTGGAAAAAGTATGTCTAACGTCATATCTATGTTTTTCTTTAATTACAGGTAGACGAAACTGAAGAAATTGTCTGATAACGCTTCGAATGTTTTTGCTTTTAAGTAGTTAAAGTGTTTTTAGACAATAATAAGAATTTCGAATGAGGATTTTAAAAATCCTGTAGCTTAAATACACTGTAAAAAAAATTGATTGAAAATTACCGCATTAATCAGTGGACATAAAAATACCAGTGATTAACGTGATGATTTTACTGCAATAGTTGAAAATTAATTTGCTACTTTAAAATCACATGCAGACAGGAAAATTCCCGTAACGTCACTTTCAGACAGGGTACTTTTACGTTCCTCTTGTGAAATTCAACTGTCAATGTAAAATGGCATAACCTCAAAATTAACATAATATTAAAACTGTTTAATTGAAGAAGTCCATTTATAAATATGATAGTTTCAGCTAGTCTAAAGGACGTTTTTTCTCTGTTTCTACACAAATACCACACTCAAGGAGGAACTTTTTCTAATCACTTTATATACCAAATATCAGCATTAGCCTACGTGCGTAGTTATAGGAGATAAAGT
>JAABKJ010006282.1:0-22126 GCA_011634705.1 Andricus grossulariae | reverse complement strand
GGCGGGGATACTGACCACTATACTACCGAAGAATATATATATATATAATTAAAATTATAAAACTATATATTTTTTTTAATAAAATATAAACTGATTTTTACCCTGGAATCTTAAGAAAATTTTTTTGTCTTGAAACCTCTCAAAATTCTTGAAAATCTTCTAAATTTTTTATTCGCAGTCTTCAAAAGTCTATATTTTGTTTTAAAGTTCTTGGAATATTTTCAAGTTAAAAATTGTTTTTGAATTTTTCAAAACTTCTGATTATCTCTTAAACTTATTCTAATTTTTTCTAAAAGTTTGTTTCAAAATCTTACAAATTCTTTTTAAAAGTTTTAGAAAATTAATTGAAATCTTTTGAAATCTTTTTCAATGTTATCCAAAAATTCATTTCATTAAATAAACAATAATTTGAAATTTTCCCTGGAATCTTATGACATTTTTTTTATTTTCTTCTAAGGTTTAAAAATTCTTACAAATTCTTTAAATTCTTCATTCAAAATCTTCAGAAATCCACATTTTGTTCAATTTTTTTAATTCTTTTAAAAACTTGAATTATCTTTGAATCTTTTCAAAACTTCTAAATATATTTAAAAATTATTTGAATTTTGTCCAAAATTTTGTTAAAATTCTACTACATTCTACAAAATTGCCTTAAAATCTTTCAAATTTTTTTCGAAATTTTTGGAAATCTTGTGAAACTTTTTCAGATCTTCACCAATTTTCATTGAAAATCATATTTTTCAAAATAAAATATCATTTGAAATTTTCTCAGGAATCTTAAGAAAATTTTTTGATTCTCTTGAAATCTTTCCAAATTCTTAAAAAGCTTCTAAGCGTTTGTTCGAAATCTTCAAAAATTTAGATTTTGTTAACAATTTTTAAAAATATTTTCAAGTTTAAAATTATTTTTGAATGTTTTTAAAACTTCTATCTATATATCTTAAACTTACTTTAGTGATTTCACTAATATTTGAAAGAATTTCAGTAGATTCCAAGGAATTTGTGATTCGTTTTAATAATTTGAAAGAATTTTAAAGGACTGCGAATATTTTAGGGCATTTAAAACGAATACAAAGCATCTGAAAGAAATGTCAATAATTTCAATGAATGTCAAAAGATTTTGAAGGGTTTGAAATGTTTTGGGATATTTGAACAGATTTCAAGGAATTTTCAACTGATTTGAGTAATTTAATTCATTCAAAATGATTTTTGAAGACATTTTTAGAATATGTCAGGGTATTTCAAAAGAATTAATGGTATTTTCGAAAGATTTCAACAATTTGAAGGAATTTCCAAAAATTCAGAGGATTTGAAAACTTGTCGAGGTTTCTTCAAGATCTCAAGGATTTTTCATTTGATTTCAGTACTTTAATTGATTTCAGAGGATTTGCAATATTCCAAAGCAATTTAAATGATTTCAATGCATTTTTGAAAGCTTTAAAAAGTTTAAAATTTTTTTTCAAGTCTTAAAGGTCTTGAAATATTTTCGGAAATTTTTAATGACTCCAAGGAATTTTTTTATTTGCATAATTTGAAGGAATTTTAAAGGATTTGAAATATTTGAGGCTATTTCTTAATTTTTCATTTGATTTTAAAGAGATTAAAAAAATTTCAAGAAACCAAGGAATTGTAAATTGATTTCAGTCATTCATTTCAGAGGATTTCAAATATTTTAGAATGTTTTAAAAGATTCCAAGGCATTTTCAAGAGATTCAAAAAGTTTCAGAGAATTATAAGAAAGTGTTGAGGACTTGAAAACTTTTAGTTTATTCTAAAAGATCTAAGGCATTTTCAAGGGCTTTAAAATGTTTCAATTGATTTCGAAACATTTTCAAAGATTTTAAAACTTAAAGAGTATTTCAGAAGATTCTAAGGAATATTCCATTGGTTTCAGAGGATTCAAAATATTTTAGAGTATTTAAAAATATTCTAAAGCATTTTCAAGAGATTTGAACAAATTTGCATGGGGTATTGTATCAAAAGAGTTTCCTAAAATTTCGAAAATGTAGATCGATTTAATAGGACCTATGTGAGGTTCTAGGGAATTTAAAAGGAATTTTAAAGGCTTTGAATGACTTTGAAAGAAATAAACAAATTTTTCGGGAAGTTTAAAGAATTTTTTAGAACCTCGGAATATATGAAACTATTTCATAGGACTTGCAAGGTTTCAATATATTTTAGAATATTTACACGAATTTTATGAGATTTCCGAAGATTTCGATGATTTTAATGGATTTTAAAAGCTCTCAAAGTATTTTAATTAATTTTCCAGGATTCAAGAAAATATTATAAAATTTCATACAATTTCACGGGATTTTATAATATTTTAATGTACATTAAAAAAATTCATTCACAAGAAGTGATGGATTTTCTAGGTTTTCACAGATTTGTAGAAATTTTTTAATATGTTTTGCAATTAATTTGAATTCATTTGAAATTCACCATGAATTATTCCTAATTAATTCAGAATTCTTTTATTATCTCTTTCGAATTTTGTTAATTTACCTGAATTCTTTTAAATTAAGTCAATAATTCTATTCAGTTCAATGGACATTTTTTTCAGTTTTCAGTTTGTGTTTAATTCGTCTTCAAGTGTTTCAAACTCATTTTAAATTCTTAAACATTTAATCAAATTCTTTTGAATTCCCTTGCATTTTTCCCAAATCATTTTAAACTTACCAAAATTAATTACATTTTTGGAGTGTTAAATTTTTCCCAATTTATTTCCATTTTTATTAATTTTAACTTTAATTGTTTGAAGTTTTATGAATTGAATTCTTTGGAATGCTTTAAAATCTAAAAGAAAATTAGTCATACTATTCATGCACATTTTGACTTTAAGTCACTTTTTGGATTAGCAATGAGTCTTGCTGCAAAAAACGTCGAAATAAAAATTATTGGTTCGCACTCACGAGATGTTCTCTGAAAATCTGCTTTTTGACAACTTCGCATTAAAAATACAATACTTTCGAATAATTTTCAATTTGACGTTAGGCTGTGGCCGCTCTTAGATTAATAAATTACAAATTCAGGCCTCGGGCTCAACACAATATGCACACTATTTGACACTTTCTTTCAAGCGATGACGTTATTTTGCTACTATTTTGAAAAAAAACACTGAAGACACTATTTTCAAATCAAAAACACGAATTTATCAACCAAGATAGATTTTTCAAACAATGAAAAAATATCATCAAAAGTGTTGAATTTCCAAGCCAAAAACATAAAATTTCAACAAAACTGTTGAATGTTCAACTAAATATTTAAATTTTCACTCAAGAAGATTAATTTCAAAACAAGGAGACTAATTTTTCATCATAGAAGAAGAATTTTGAATAAAATATTTACATACATTTTAAACCAACTATTTGAATTTTCAACTAAAAAGATTAATTTTCTACAAAAAAATGCGAATTTTTGACGAATGACATCGATTTCCATCTAGGTACTTTGAACAATGGATGTGATGTTAGTTCAAATTTGATTTGATTAATTTTTAGTTTATATTTCTTTTCTTCGAATTTTTTTGCATAAATGGTTGAATTTAAAACCAAAAAGATCAATTTTTAACCACAAATGGGGCAGTTAAATGTTAAACTTTAATATCTTCACTTACGGAAGATATTATGTACATTTTAAAATGACAATTAAACAATGTCAACAAGGAAGAATTTAATAAAAAATTAAACCATCAGATGAAAACAATGCTTAAAAAAAAGATATAAAAAGCGACGTATAAGTCCAGCGACTTATACATTTATACTATAGAAAGAATCCATGTAAAATTAGACATGTTCTACAAGTACAGTCAGACTGTAGCATTTATAAAGGCCTAGAATGTTCTATGGACAGAGTAATTTTCTTCTCATAATAAAAGAATTTAATCACTTTTACGTAGACAACAACAGATACGATAAAAATGTTTACACAAAAATGTTCATGTATAAAAAAGTTATACTAAAATACATTTTACTTTTTCGTAATAACGTGCATCATTTATGATAAAAATTAGAAAATTAATTTTTCATGAAGAAAATCACTACATCTCTCAATGCATATTAAAATATTACTGACGAACGTATTACTATATAGTATGGATGGCAATAATTGCCAAGCAAATAGACAACTTCAAAATTTGTTATCATATTTCTTAAAAACTCAAATATTGGTAATCACAGTACAAATCTTTTGTAACAGTAATTAAATATACATAACATAGAAAAAAGTATTTGGTTTATTCTTTTTCATAACAAAAATTAATAGGCGCGCGCAAGACTACCAGTAACGTATGTATCTCTTTTGTTAAATCTTCTTCGGCTTTAACGAACACATTCTCTTGACGTGTCTCGTACTCTGCACTCGATTTGCTCAAAAATGCGAACTTTTCTGCATTATTTTCAACTTTATTATATGAAATGTATATTATATTTATTTCTGTACCTCGGTCTGGGGCTACTTATTCAGATGTTACAGAATAATGTACACATTTTATTCTTCATGATTACTTTGATATTTATTTCTTATTTTGCATTAAATTTTATTCTCAGCTATCCTGAAAAATGTATCATTTCCATAAATTCATCTTATTACAATTCATAACATGCTTTGGCATTGAAACATACGTATTTTCATTGGCTCGTTCTTATAATTAAAAAAAAAGCGTATGCTATTTAAAAAAAATGTTACTAAACATTTTATTGCAACTTGTGTCGTCTTTCCATAATTTTAATTTATTTTCAATGCTATTTTTCACGATTTAAAAAAATACGCTTCATAGCGTGAGGTGGTTCTGAGCAAATTTGTAGATATGATTTAGGCGACAAATTTTGGTTAAATAAAATGTTATTGTAGCTTGTGTCCTTTTTTCCAAAAAGCTAATTTTATAATTTTCAATATATTTGCATAACAAGAGTTTATAACATATTTGAAGATATTCTTTGGTAGAACAACTTTTTTGGTCATTTTTTTCGTCTCTTGGTCGTTTTTCCAAAAATTTAATTTCTTAATTTTCAATCTTATTTTTTGCGACTAAAAGAAAGTCTACACGTCCTATCTAAAAATTACTAATAACAAATTTGTAGATCCTTTTTGGGTGAACAACTTTTGTCGATTAATTTTTGTTCGTACTTTATGTCGCTTTTAAAAAAACATAATTTTTTTACTTTGAATGTTATCTTTTACGATTAAAACTAAAACTACGCGTCATATCAAAATATTATTGATGACCAATTTGGATGAGTTTTCAATCTTTTTCGGAAGAGCAACTTTTGTATATTCACATTTATCATAGCATGGGTCGTTTGTCCAAAAATTCAATTGTTTAATTTTTAATCTTTTTTTTACGAATAAAACAGAAACAACGCATCTTTTCAAAAAATAATTCATAAAAAATTTGTAGCTCCTTTTCGGGATAACAATTTTTTTTTGTTCAATTTTTTCTGTACCTTGCATAGTTTGACCGTAAAATGGAATTTTTGACCGTTTATTATTTTTTGTGCGATCAAAATTTGAATTTTCGAATTTTCAAGAAAATTCAAAAGGTTGTTTTGATCGTCTTTCAAAAGTTATCCGGTATACAGACGACGACGACAGACAGACAGACACCGACGTAAGAACTATTTTTTCTGACTCAGGGTGCCTCAAAACGTCGAAATTTGTTGGAATCCACGAAAGTCATTTTTCACATAAAATCAATACCTTCTCATTATGATGAGAATGTAATAGTTCATTATTTTTTGTGCGAACAAAATTTGAATTTTCGAATATTGCAGAAAACTCAAAAACTCATCATGATGATCTTGTAGGGCTATCAAATAGTAACGTTTTTCTTATTTTGACTTTTTTTCATATCGCACTTTATTTGGCTTAAAATGTTAATTTTCGCTTTTTTGGGGGGATTTTGAAAATGCTGTAACTCTGACAATTTTTCTTTCATCGAGAAAAGTCATGACGATGAACTGTTTTAATTTTTAAGTACTACGGATAAGCGTCCAGGGAATTTCTAAATTTTGAAAAAATGGTCTAAGAAATTTGGAAAATGCTTGAACTTTTTGAATTTCTATCCAAAATAGCTGGTTAACACACTCAATCTTTCTTCTTGATCCCTGAAACTGTGTGCCAAAGCACAATCTGATGCGAATCGTCTTTCAAAAGTTATCCGGTATACAGACGACGACGACAGTCAGACACCGACGTGAGAACCATTTTTTCTGACAAGTTTACGCCAACTTTAAATCACCCTGTTAATACCATAAGGGTGAGACATTATTTGATGTCTCTTCTCATTTTTGAGACGAGGCCAGACATTACCATCTTGAAGTAGAATTCAAGACATAATCAAGACGAACTGAATTCGCAGCATTTTTACTCGGGGAAATACGATCATTAAACACAGTACGTATTTCAAGTTGATTGCACCAAAATCATGCTCATTAAACCCCTTGAGCGGCATTGACGATATGTGGCGTCAATTTCAGTCGTGTTCAGAGGGGCCTTGATGCCATATGGCATTAAATGCATGTATCTTGCATGTTGTTGTTTCAATTTGCACAAAACTTTGTAGCTGAGAGTTTTTGGGGTCGTGGAATACGAATCCGTAGTCAAAATTCCAAAATTCAAAATGGCTGATCCAATGTGGCGGCTTGAAGATATCCGAAAACTTGGCACACCTTGGCCAGAGAAACCCCAAGATGCGAAACTTTCGTACAAATCTATCGAGTTTTAGATTTTTTCAATTTTTAGTTACCATAATGAATCAGTCATTGTTAATTTTTTAATTTTGAACATGGAGTCGTCCTCCTTAGCCCGAAACCCCGGCAGATACAAAGTTTCACAAAAATGGATAAAGTTTCCGATTTTGCAGTTTTGGGTCACCACATTGGATCAGTCATTTCGTATTTCCAAATGTTGACTACAGATTCGTATTCTGCGACTTGAAAAACCTTAGGTCACCAGGATTGACGAAAATCAAAGTTCATTCTTATCTTGCCCACCAGAGCACATTTCCTTGAACATAGCATGCTGCTCCAGGGGTTCAGAAAATCTTTATTTCGATTAATCTAAACAAAGTTATAGACTTTAAAATTACGTCCTTTGATTTTTACAATTCAGCCGTTATGGTTATATTCGCATAATTTATTTGTATAAGCAAGCTAGCGTACGTTAAAAACTATTGAAAGTTAAAATTAGAGTCATATGTATTTTTTGATATTTCAAATAGTCCTCTTTGAGAAAAAAATATTACATCAGTGAGATGTTATGTAATTTTTAAAAAGATTTTTTTTTTAATTACGGAAGAAATAAATTCACTACAGCGGCCCACCATTGTATCCCGTAACATTTTTTTCTATTATTATGAAATTGAATCTAATTGTTTCGGAACCACAAGCCAAAACCGTTGCATCAACATTAGGTTAAAAATTTTTTTAAGTTGTTTGTAATTGTTTATAAAAATTGTTCTTTTCTTAGTTTTTCAATCCAGTATTAAAATTTAGTTTGGTGAGAACAAAAGTTTTCTAAAATTATGGGGGTTAGGAAAAATTATTTCAATAAATTGATCTATTCTTTACGCCTGGTAATGATTTTAGCTATTAATAAATTTTAAAAGTAAATAAGCTTGATTATTTTGTGTTGTACCATTTTTGTTAGCCCCTTTTCATATTGGAATATTTTTTGCTTTAAAAAAACGGGGAAACAAATTTATTGACTTTTCCAGTTTATTATAATAAGGTTGAAAACCCCATTTTTTCTTATAATATTTAATAATTTTATTTACTTGTCATTTATTTTGGAAAAATTTTCCCTCGTCCAATTAAATGTTAACAATACTTGATTAAAGAAAAGAACCTTTTTCGTTCCAAAACTTTAAAAATTGAATCCTAATTTAATTAACATATTCAATTCTAAATACCATTTAAAACATTTGTAAATATAATATTTAATATAACAATGAAATATATATGTATATTAAATTAAAGATATAAAACCGAAATTGCAAATTTGTATTTCGCGCGACGTATTCCATGTTTGAAACATCGATTCGGTCAATATCGATTGTTTATGAATTGTTTATACACTTATTAATGATTGGGGAAAAAACCAAATTTACTTGTAAAACACACAGTATGTCGCAGGGTGTCAAGGGATCCCTTGACACCCTGTGGCATTCTAACTTTTTTTTACTATACTAAAAAATGCACTTTCGAGCAAATCCTTTCAACAGGTTGTGTAAGTGATTTTTAAATAAATTTTGGGCCAATAAACCCATTTTCATAAAAATCTCCCTTAGCACCTTTTAGACTACCACCCTTTATATGTTTTTTTAGAACTTTGAACGCTTAGAACCATAAATACTGATCCTTACGAATGTATCAAATTTTTGGAAATTCTTATAACCTTGAAAAATACGGTTTACCAAATATTTAAAAAAAATACTACACTAAATCAGTTGATATTATAATTACCTTCGTCTTGTAGACGTGCGACATATTTTCGACCACAAGTACCACAAATACGTCCAAAAAGATTACTCTAAACAAAAAAGATCAATATTTATAAAAAGCCTACTGTGTGTACATGCTGTACTTGACCCCCATTCAGCGTATTCTTTCAATTTTTATGATTTGTTGACCTTTTGCGAGTAACGAGAGCATATTTTTATTTTTGTAAAAAATCAAAAATTCTACTTTTAATCGCTACCGCAGTCCGGTTTTTAAAATCTGAAATTCTAGCGTCAGCATTCTGGATCGATTTTCTCGAAACTGTTTAATTTCTTTACATTAAACTTTATCTATTTTCAGAAACTCAATGTCTCGGGATCATGTTGCTATCTATTTTTTAAACTAAAAATTGAATTTTTTATCTCAATCGGCAGTCGTGCCATCTCCAATTTTAGGTTATAGTGTCAGTTTCAGATTGTCAACTTCCACATCTATTTCCTCTAAACTGTCCCCCCTTTTTATTCAATATTTTCTTCAGAACTAATTATAAAAACTATAATTACAAAGTAATAAATTTTGTGCTTCTCGCGGTCATGTGGCCTGGTACAATTGTCGTATTGTATCCGCTTCCCTTGTTGGCCCTTATTCTGAACGAGTACTTAATATTAAATATTATTAATATACTTTTAGTATTGATGAGGACTTTAATATTTTTTTAAATGTTATTCTATTGCTTTGGATCTTTTCCGTTTTGCAATTATTATCGTAGATTCAGCAATTTAGCATCGCTACTGTAGAATACTCTCCAAACATAGATTGAAACTGAAGGATTTTTGTGATATAAACAAAATTTATTTTTGTATATTGGCGATTTTTTTAGAAATTAAACTTTTATGTTCAAAATTAGTTTTTTATAAATTTTTAAGAACTTTGTAATATGTAAGCAATCCACGAGAACGAATCCCTGAAAAGGCTCTCAGGAAACTTATAATTTTAACTTGAGAAAAAAACTTAAAAATTACGAATATTTCATGACCGACATTTGTGACTTATCCAATGCCGGGCTACAATATAACTTTTTTGCAATAAAATACCTTATATATTTAATTTAAAAACGCTTATTATATTGATTATTACTAATTATTGCTTATTTTTATTTATTTTTTGATAGGATAGTAGAAAATCTTACATCTTCCGATAGAGAAACCGAAAGCGAAGAGGATTTATCGGAATCGCAGTTGCATTTACTTTGGCCTATTATATTTCAACAGTCTGAAGAAGCTAGTTTCTTATCAGAGGACGTTTGAGTTTAATTTTTTGTTATTCCGTTCTCGTTCTATTTAGTTCCATTGGTTTTAAACGACAAAATGTTTTTTCGATTTTTGAATGTTCCTCTATATAATTCAACATTTTACTCCAATTATAATTAGTAATATTGAACCAATTATTGAAACAGTTAAGGCAAAAATGTTCGCCAAATTTTTTGCTAATTTCTTCAATTTATAGACTATTTCATACTAGAAAAATGTGGCTAGTATAGATATACAGTTTATGCACTTGTTTTGAAAACTTATATTCCAATTTAATCAATTTGCGTGCTATTCGTAAAGTTAAAAAAAATTAATGTTTTAGTTTCTGATGTTCGGACATTTCTTTATATCAGTGAAAACTTTCCCTTGAAATCTAAAATAGTCAGATTGAACTAATTACCGAAATAGATGCTGAGGTCAAGATGTTCTAGATTCCTTAATTTATAGACGATCTTATACTATAAAAGGGGCGGCTTAAAAATTCTAAAAATGGCAATGTTTTAGCTCGTAGAGTTTAAGAGCTATGTCCTTCAGGAGCGATTGTTTAGCAAAAATTTCATAATTTTTAAAATATCTTATTCAAATTTTATGAAAATTTCAATTAGACCTTCATAATAGAGCTCAAAAATACTATGTTCAAACTACAGTCGATAAAAAGTTATAGCTTCCTGAAATAAATTAAATTTTTCTAGAATTTTTTAAACACGTAATTTTGAGAAATATCTCACTTTCGTGCAATACTCATAAGGTCTATTAATTTCAATATTATTAAGGGCTGCCTTATAGGTATAGCCACTAGGGATGCATCTTAATCATTCGAATTCTTTTGAATCCTCTCCAGTTCTCTTAAACTGTCTTGAATTCACTTTGAATTCTTTTTAGTTCTTGGAGGTCTGTTTAGTTCCTTGAACTCGTTTAAAGCCTTTTGAATTCTTTAAATTATTACATTCTGGTGTAAATCAAAATTTCTAGTGGCTAAACCCTCGTCTCCATCTATTTTTCTCAATGCCCCGAATGCTCTTCTTCATAATTGCAGCAGCCTATAACTGTTCATTCAAGGAAATGTGTTTTTATCTTTTAAATTGAAGATAGCGTGTCTATGTTTTCCAGAATCTTTTTTCCTTGTACCATTTTACAAACCGAAGTCGCACACAGATAGTAATAAAAAGAAGTATAACGAAAATACAATAAAAAATATAAAACTCAATAGAAGACCCCTAAGGCACAGCCGGTAAACAATTTTTTTCTTGAAAAAGGTTTTGAATAAAAAGATCAAATTAAGTTTGTGTGGATATTACAATGTAACGATAATTTTTTTAATCACCCTTGTATAGATAAACAGGGTGTCTAGTGATCATGCAATTTGGAATTCCCTGGTTTTTCTCGGTTTTTTTCCGACAACAGTTTTTTCCCCACGACTCATTCAAAGATATGTTTTGTAATGTAGCCCAAAATAACGTATAAAAATGTGAAGAAAAAAATTATTTATTTACACGTGCCAAAATTATCCTGAATTAGAGGTTAAAATAATCCTTTAGATTATTTTAAATGCAAAAACCAACTAAAAAAGAAAGAAACGATTGAACGAATGCTTTAAAGAATCTTTTTCTTCTAAGAAAGCGAATTTGACTATCGCCTTTTAATTCAAAATAATGCCTTTAAATCGATCTTAAAAATTTGAATGATTTTAAACTGACAACTTCGATTCAGAAGTCGTAAATTAAATCAAACTTACTTGATTCCTACATTACGGAGAAATTTTTCACCCAGCAGTTAGGTCGCTGTGATTGAGTGGTCCAGATTTTAGCGAAATTGAAGTTGAATTTGGGGTGAGTTGTTGGGAGAAGTGTATTTGAGGGTTTTGTTGGTGTGAGATTGCATGTAAAATATAATAGAAATGAAGAGGTTGGTGATAATTTGTAAACTTAAAACTGTTTTGGGTAGGCTGGGAAGTCAGTTTGCTTGGCGTGAGGAGCAGAGTGGGGAGACAAGCGCGACCGAGTAGCCGCGACAGGGAGGGAAAGTTAGAGGAAAGCACGGAAGAAGGTACGGTAGCAGGGTGGAGTAGCGCCGTGAAGATAGAATTAAGGAAAGTTGCGTATTGCGTTACGGACAGGGTTTATTTTGAATCGGTTTGATATGTAATGGGGCCAGCGTTAGCAAAGAAGAAAGGGATTTGGACGAGGAAGTACTCTGTACACCGAAACACGGAACAAAAAAGAGAGGGCAGTACAGAAAATCGGAAGAAATTGAGAGATTGAGGGCGGAGCGTTTTGGCTCAATAGAGCGTTTCGTAAATAGGAAGAGGGATAGGGCGGAGAGAGTGAGTAGTGAAAATAAAGTAGAAGCAGGATCCACCCTAAAAAATCCTAAAATGTACAGAACACAACCGCGAAAAGACCAAAATGGAGGGGGGGGGGGAATGACGAAAAAATGTTGAACATAAAGGTTCAATAGAAAAAGAAAATTTACAGTTAGATGGCATGCGTAAAATGATAATAGAAGTAATCGGGATATATGAAGAAAAGCAGGAGAAAAGGGTAGAAGAACATGGGTTAATTATGGGTAAATACAGATAGAAGGTGTATGGTGGAATTGGGAAAAGAACAGGGAAGAGTTTGTAAAACATGGGGTACCGGGAAACTAGGAGGGAAAGGAACGAGAGTAAAGGAAATAAGAAATAGTTGGAAACAAAAAGAGACAAGAAATGAAAGTAGGGAAGATTGGAGGATATGCTACCCGAATATAGCAGGCTTAGAGGGAGGAACGAATGTATACCAGAGAAGGATAAAAAGGAGATGAAAGAACCCAAAGAAGGATTGATGGTAGAAGAGATAAATATGGGAGGAGAGAGGCGGAAGATAATGGGGGTCTATGTTAACGATGATATGCAGGAGAAATGAGAGAAGATGAGAGAACTGATGGAACAAAATAAGCAAAAGATTAGGCTTATAATAGAAAAAGATTCTAATGCGAAGACAGGAGATAGAGGAGGAACAAAACGGGGTAGAGAGCGAGGAAGGAAATAAAAATACAAGATACTGAATGGGGAGGGAAAGAAATGGTTAAAGAGCCTAGGGGAGATGGCATGGTTTACCCTAACGGGAAATATAGAGGGGGGGACAGAATTAAAGGAATAAGCATGGATAATTTGCAATAGAGTATATTGAGGAGAGGGGTGGCCCGAGTGATGGAGAGAAGGGATAGTGATACCATAAATGAAGAAAGGAAAAGGGAAGGAGGTTAAGGATTATAGAGGTGGTACAATAATGCCAGCACTGTGTAAAGTATATGTGACAGTTTTATCGGGAAGGTTAAAAAAAGAAGTTATGGAAAAAAAGATAGAGCCACCAAATCAGACAGGGTTTAGAAAAGAGATGGGGGTGATGGACAATATATGTGTTCTGAAATATCTAGTAAATAAGATATTAAAAGGGAGAAAGGGGCAATGATAGCAAAGTTCGTGGACTTGAAGGCGGCCTTTGACTCATCAGACTGAGGGGAAATAGAAAAAGTTATAATGAAAACGGGGATGTCAGAGGGATTAATAAAGAGAGTATCGAAAATTCTTAGAAAGAAAAAAAGCAAGGTAAAGGTGGGAGAAAAAGTAGAAGATAGTTTCTGGTGGGTGAGAGGAGTAAGGCAACGATGTCCTCTGAGCCTACTTTTATTCAATATATTATTATCTGATTTCGAAGAACAAATGAAGAGAAAAGGGTAAACAGGAGTTAGGATATGGAACGAAGAGATGTACACACTGGCGTACGCAGACAATATAGTGTTCATGGCAGAGAATAAAGATGGGTTGGCAGGCTTGATTACAGGATCAGAGAAATACATAGATGGGAAAAAGTTGAATTTAAATGTGGAAAAGACAAAGATAATGAGGTTTAGAAAAGGAGGAGGAAGAAAGAAAGAATGGACAGGGAGGTAGAAGGGAATAGTATTAGAAGAAGTAGAAGACTTTAAGTATTTTGGATATACTTTGCAAACGAATGGAGAGCATAGAGCTCATATAACAGAAAGGATAAAAAAAGCAGGAGGGCTAATGAAACAGATATGGGGAATAGGAAAAGGAAGGCACAAAGAAATTGGAGAAGGAGAATGAGGTTATTTCATACGCTGGTATGGCAGGTATTAGGTTATGGATCAGAAATATGGAGTTGGAAAGAAAGGAAAGAGATTGAGAGTTTACATGAAAGGTATTTAAGGTGGACGCTGGGCGTAGACTGTAGGACGCCGGCATATACGATGAGAGAAGAAGCGCAAAGAGATCAATTAAGTACTAGAGCGGGAAAGAGGACATGAAGTTTTGAGCCGAAGCTGAGGGAGGGAAAGGGAGGGCAGTTGGCGAGAAAGTGTTTGATGGAGATAGAAGAAATTAGAGAGAGGGCGATGGAATTAAGAAGATCGAAAGAAGAAAGGAGGGAGTTCTTTAAGGCTAGAGAAAGAGAAGACAGGACTGGAGTAAACTATGAAGAAGTGGAAAAAAGGAAGAGGGAAAGAGGGAAAGAAAATTAATAGAAAGATGGGGATAGTTGAGGAATCAAAATATAATACATGTTATAAGATGATGAAATAGGAAGGAGTGCCACAGTATTTAGAAACGGGATGGGGAGAGAAAAGATGGACCAGAATAGCAAGATTTAAATTGGAAGACGAGGTAAGGGCAGGTTTGACCGAATGAAAAAGATTGAAAGAATAGATGCAAAAAAGTGGCAAAATGGAGGTACAAGTGAAGTGAAAGAAAAAGGAAACGGAAGTCGCTTAAACTAGAAGCGTAAAGAATTGTAAGCAATGGTTATGTAATAGCATATGTAGATTAGGATGCGTTTGAGTTCTCTCTATCGCACTCTCGCATTCGATCACTTGCTCACTAGTTCGCTAACATTATCCAAATCGCGCTTTCGTCAAAAATAGAAATAAGGTTCTATATATAAGATTTTCTTTGAATAGGTGCAAATAAGTGTAAATAGTAAGGTAGCATTTTATACAATATGCAGAAGGAAGTATTGTAAGAAATGGAAGTCATGTAAGCCATTAGGGGACACATTATGAATGAAGAAGAAGAGTTAAAAATTTGGGTAATTAAATAAAAACTGTTGAGGACGGTTTATCTGGTGCTAAATGTTTATAATTACAAAAAAAATTATTGATGGCGTTTTTCTAATTATATGAATTCAGCACCACCTAAACCTTGCTTAGTGAATTTTAATAAATTAACCATATTTTCAACGAGGTATCTCACTTCGTGTGGACAGTCCTTTGCTTCTGGGTTCTGATCGAAACTGTTTTAAAATTTGACAAATTTACATCGTATTTTCATTTGTTTGCAGGCAGAAAAAAAAGGCGCTTCTGCGACAGAATATGGCTTGGTGTTTGGAATCTTTGAATTAGTAGTTTTCATCATCAGCCCTATCTATGGTCATAATGTACGTATTCAATAACAATGGCTCCTATCTCCGAAACGATTCCTATAGAAATAAGTAAACGTGATTAAGGTTTGAAATGATTTGAAAAAAAAACCTCCTAGTTAGTGTTGAGTTATTACTTCAACAATGAAAAAAACTGATAATTTTTTTCTAACACAGTGAGAAATATCAAGGGATAAAGGCTTTTTTCAACACCTATGTGAAAAAAACGCCTTTTTTCATCTGAAAATACTGGACAAAATGAGCGATTTCTCAATCGTTGACGTGAGCGTTGAAAAATAGCATTTTTTTCACTAGCGAGGAAAATTTTACTAAGAAGTGGGAAAAAGTACGTGGAACAGTGGGAGAAAGTGATGCTCTGTAATGAATGTGTGATTGAATAAGCCGTCACGTGGCGCCATCTACAACTCAGATGGGCGCTTTACAGGAGAGTCAATGTATTTCCATGACTCGTCCTCGCGTTGCTATTTTCACACGTAAAAATCGTCTTCTTCGCGTAGGTGTTGGACAAATTAGTATGTACCACTCATGCAGAATGATCGATTGTGAACTATTCCATATCGTTCTGCTCATTCGTGATCGACCGTTTCTTCCTTTGTTATTTCCCGATGGATATTGGTTCGTTATTTGACATTTCTCGCGAGCATACAAATTTTCTAGCTATATAGCCCCTAGAAGAAATAAATTAACAGTTGACGATAGGAAAATCAACATTCTGGTTATCCTACATCATTTTTAATGAGTTTTATTCAGTTAGAAATTAGTAATAACAAATTACTATCATGTGCGCGATCATTTACGAGACGAGAAGTTCACGCAGCTAAATGAACACATTGATGGGAGCAAATTGAAAATTGTGCTATAAAAAGTTCCTTGTAAAAAAAAATTTGTCACAGAAAAAAAAGGAGAAAAGTACCGATTATCTAGCCGATGACACACGCTTAATGATTTTTCTTGATTTCGATTTTTTCTGTTCCATTCGGGTTAAAATAGAACACGTATAAAAGAAGACATAAATCGGATACTATTTAGAGATCGCTCATCGCAAATTTGTTTGTTTTGATAGGAAAATCAATTGTTCTCGAAAACTGCAGATCATAACGTATTGTATTGTATTGTATTTTATTAGTCTCTCTCTTTCACGTGCTTAAGGGCTCCGTTCCCTTTGCATATTTTACAATTTCACTAAACCACTAAGCTTTATGCTTACCTTAACCTATAATCACTTCGCCTCCTTATTACTTAGAAGTTCTCTAATATTATCTTACTAACTATTAACTATTATCTATAGCAAGTGCGCGAGAACTTCCAGGGCTTTCATTTCCTCTTACCATTACTCTTCAAGCTTTTCCAAGACAGGCAACACTAATTTTCCTTATACATATTTCAATGTTGGTTTTCTCCTCCCCTATGCATTCTCTCTTCCCTTTTCTTTTCTGAACTCTTCATCCACTTTTCCCTCGTCCACAACCGTTCAGTATTCACCCAACTTTATTTACCACACTCTTTCCATCTTCCCTTTCCCCTGTACATCTCTTCAACACGTACTCCCACGATTCCCTTTCATACCCACATACCCTACATATCTTCATTTCTTCACTCATCCAATATTTACACTCATTCATGCCTTCTCCCATTCTGAAACATATCATCCTGGACCACCTGCACTCCTTTTTGAATTTGCTAGATATTCTGGGACCCCTTCCATTTTGACGAATCTATACCATTTATTATATTTTGACTCCATGATATTTTTGCACCTCTTCTCTTCATGCCTTATACTCATTTCCTCCTCTACTACCTGCCGCTCCCTCTCTCGTGAGCCATTCTCCATTTCCTTCTAACTTTGCCATCTCTCCTCTTCACACCTTGAATGTCCCGTATTACATCTTCTCTCTCTATTCAGTATTATCTGCAGGCATACTTGTGCAACTTTGCTACCCTAACTACTCTCTAAGTTTCTCTTTGAAATTCCAGACCCGTTTCCTCTGTCTTATCACCAATTTCTCTCTCCTTGTTTCTTCTTATAACATATAACCTGAGCAGTTCCAGCTCACTTCCATAACCCATCTCCGAAATCTCTCTTGCATGTTTTCTACCTTTTTGTACTCCTTCCACCCCCAAATTTCCACTCCATAACACATCACGGACCATACGAGTGAATCAAACAGCCATACTCTCATCTTCCAGTCCTCTTTGAATCTTCTTTTTCCAATCCCACACACTTAACCCATCGCCTGACTCGCACTTTCCATCCTTTTTTTACCTGAAGATCATTTCCACCACCCGTTTCGAACTAGAATCCTGAATAAAAAAATTCCTCTACCATTTTCACAATTTTTCCATTTCACCATTTTCCCCTTCTAACTTTCTTTTCCATTTTCTCTTCTAGCTCTGCTAACAATATGCTAAACAACAACGGACTCAACAGGCACCTTGTCTGAGACCCCTTCCTGTCCAGAACTCTTCTCCTTTCTGTTCCCCGATACTCACCCTTGTCTTCGCCTTCGTAAAGACCTCTTTTATCCTCTCAATCAGCTCTTTGTCCACCCCCTTTCCATCATTGCTTTCCGTAAAACTTTTCTATTCAACGAGTCGAAAGCTGCCTTAGAAGCGACGAAGAGTGCGACCATTTTTTCTTCTTTCTGTCCCAGGTTCCTGTTGGCTATATAATTTAGAACGAAAATGTTGTCCACTGTCCCCATCCCCTTCCTGAATTCTGTTTGGTTATGTGGAGTACTTCCTTTCTGTTCTACCTGTTCTTCTAATCTCTTCCTAAGGATCTCCGCGTAAATTTTATGCTTTACTGGCATGAGAGTAATTCCTCCATAATCTTCCACTTTTCTACCCCCTCTTTTCTTCAATAAAGGAACTACCAAACCTGTTGTCCACTTCTTTGGCCATACTTCCCCTCTCCATACTCTATTAAATACTTCCCAAATCTATTCTCTAACCCTTTTTCCGCCAAATTTCAACGTTTGACTCTTCATCCCATCCTCTCATGTTGCCTTGTTTCTTTTCAACTTTTCACTTGCTTGATTCATCTCCTCTCTGGTTGCCTCATTCCCACCTTCCATTCATACCTCCTTGATCTTTCTACCTTTCCCCTTCACCTTGCTATCCACCCCTCCTAGCGATTTCTTGAACTATGCTGTCCATTCATCCATACTAATCTCTTCATTGATTCCCTTCCATTCACTCCTTTCTCTATTGATCACCTCCCATTCTCTTTCTTACTTTGTTGCTTTCTCCACCTCTTCCATGTTTCTCACCTTCTCCGCCTGTCGCTTTATATCCAGTATTTCTCGTGTTCCCTTTTTCTTTTATTATACTCCTTTCTGTGTATCTCTCCTCTTCTCCAACTCTCTAAAGATAACTTCATACGCGCTTCACTCTCTGCACATTCCACATCCCAACATTCTCTCTTCTCCCTTCTATCTTCCTCACTTGGGCTAATTTCTTCCACTATCTTCTCTGCCCTTCCCCTCACCTTAAATAAGATCTCATCCACGCCTCCCCCATCTTCAATCAAAACATTTCCTTATTTCATTCTTTCCGTATATTCTCTTAGCTTATCAACTCCCAATTTGCCATCTTTGCTTTTTTCCCTGTCGCTCCCTCCTTCTTCCTTCCCTCTCTTCTCCAATTCCCGAATTTCAAAGTTGCAATGACCGGTAAGTGTTCTGACCCTATCTCGTTCCCTACTTTCATTATTTCCAACAGCATCCTTATCCTGTATTAGGTAAGAATGTAGTCTATTACTGTTCTCCCTTTTCCTGCAAACTTAATCTCGCCTTCCTCATCCCCTTCCGAGTTCCCATTACAAATGATACATCCTGTTTCTCCCAGAATTTCCAACAAAGTGCTACCCTCCTGGTCCACCTGTTTGTGTTTCAATTTTCTCCTGAAAGTCTTACTCTCTTCATCCCATATTTTGCCTCCCTGTTCCCCTGTCCCACCAATTCATCATTCTTTTTGCCACCCATTTACTAATTACACTCCAACCTTCTTCTTCTCCCTTCCTCCTGTAAAAGCAAACTATCGTCACCTTTCTTCTTCCTATCTTCACCATTCTTGTCATTACGCCATCTGTTTCCTCAAATCCCATTTATATTCTCTTTTCTCCCACCAATTAATTCCTTACTCCTAACACTATACCCCCTTTCTTTCTTCCCTTTACCTTCTCTTTCTTTGCCTCTTGCATCTGCCACATATATCCCTTGGGTAACTTCCTCTTCACCCTCCACCAATCCTTCGCATCTCCCCAGGTTTCACTCAACATCACTACATCCCATTTCTTCGCCTCTTCCCAGAATCCTTCATCGGTATTCATTAGCCCTTATTTCCTTTCAACATCTACTGTTTCCATAACCTCCTCCCTTCTATCCCTAGTCTCCTCTTCTTCCCCTCGTCGCAATGAACCCTTCCTATACACTTCACGCAATTTTTCTTTCTCATCATCCCATATCCGCACATTCCCACTTATCCACATCCTGTGTTTCCCTATCCATACCGTGTTCCCTTTGCTTCCCTCGCCGTTAAAGCTTTCTTTTTGCTCAAGATATCCACTTCTTCTTCCTCACTTCTCACTTTTACTATATATATATATACGCGATTTACCTCCATTCTTTCTTCCCACTCTATTTAATTCTTCCACGTGCACTTTTGCCCCAATTTCCCCCATCAACTTTTCAACTTTCTTCACTTCCTGATCCACTATCCACTTTCATTCCTCTAATCACTATATTTCGATTTCGTTTCGTCTTCTCTTTTACTTCGATTTTCCTTTCTAACTCTCTCAATCTTGTTTTCATTCTAACATTTTCTAGGATAACGTTCTTATTCACTTATTTTATTCTCTCTCCTTCTCTTACCCCTTTATCCCCTTTCTTTATATCCTCACACTTACATTCTAGGTTTCTCACTCTTTCTTCCAACTTTTCCATATCAGATTTTCTCTCTTTCTCACTCATCCTTTGCTTTTTCTCGATATCCTCGAACTGCTTCCAAACCTTATCTTTTTCTTGCCACCTCACCAGATCCCATTCTTCTCACTTCTCTCTAACTTTCCTAATTTCCTCCCAAACCTCATTCCCTCGCACACTTCGGTTCGTTTCTTCTCTCAACACTTTATGAGATTTTTCAAACTCTCTAGATCGACTTAACCTTTCACCTTATTCCACTCCGTTGGAGACTTTTTCTTGAACTTTTTCCGCAACTTCTCTTCTCCCTGCTCATTCCCCTCTTCTTCCCTTGATCTTTTACTGTCTTTCGTCTTGACCTCCTCATCGCTTTTATCCGTAAACCCTCCCCCTGCCTCCATTTGTCAAAGATTTATCTCGATCCTAAGTTACTAGATCTGGATCTATTAAGCAGTTCTCGATTTGACGGCCTATCTCGAGTACTTCTGTCTGCTAGTCCCCCTTCCTTCTCTCCCTACACCAAGTTCCCTGGCGTAGTAAACTGCACCTCGCCATCATCGGTACTATCTACGGCATCAACCTTAACCCTCTAAATTATGTTTAGATTCTTGAGAAATAATAGTAAATGATCTCGGATCGAGCAGAGCCCAGAAATCTTAATTAAGATAAATAGATTATTAAAGTAATGAACGAAATTGAAGGCCGGGATGCAAGAACCGAGCGAGTGTGGTAATAATGACCGAAATTTAGCCAAAATAATGGTTTACTCAAAAAATTATTGTTTTTCAACTATCTTTTGCTACAATAATGTTAGATAGCGTCGATTTTTTCTGAAAATTTCCTCTTTTAGTCAACCTTTCACTCAGGACGAGGTAATGATTGATGTAATTCGGCAAAAATAATTGCTTAATCAAATTATTATTGTTTTTCAACTATCTTTTCCTACAATAATGCTATAAAGTGACGAGTTTTTCTGAAATTTTGACCTTTTTGTAAACATGTTATTACTATTCGGAAAACCCAAGAGTTCTTCCAAGACTCAGTAATAATCTTCGATTTTTCCGGTCTTTATGTCAAACATTTCAATTGGTTTTTGGATTTCTAACCTCCTCTTTTCTCGGACTCCTGGGTTTTCCGAATAGTAATGCCATGTTTACAAAAAGGTCAAAATTTCAGAAACACTCGCCACTATCTAGCATTATTGTAGGAAAAGATAGTTAAAAAACAATAATAATTTGATTGAACAATTATTTTTGCTGAATTACATTAATGATTATCTCGCTCTAAGTGAAAGGTTGCCAAAAAGTGGAAAATTTCAGAAGAACTCGCCACTATGTAGCATGATAGTAGGAAAAGGCAGTTAAAAACAATAATAATTCGGTTAGACAATTATTTTTGCTGAATATCATTAATTATTATCTCGCTCTAAGTGAAAGGTTGACAAAAAGTGAAAAATTTCAGAAGAACTCGCCACTATCTAGCATTATTGTAGGAAAAGACAGTTAAAAACAATAATAATTCGATTAGACAATTATGTTTGCCGAATTTCCTTAATTATTATCTCGCTCTAAGTGAAAGGTTGACAGAAAGAGAAAAATTTCAGAAAAATTCGCCGCTATCTAACATTATTGTAGAAAAAAATAGTTAAAAAACAATAATTATTTGATCAAACAATTATTTTGATTAAATTATATTTGGCTAAAAATAATAAGTTATTTAAAAAATTATTCTACTTAACGTGAATTAATTATTACCTCACTATAATTTAAACGTGGACCAAAAGCGGAAAAATTGAGAAAAACTCGCGACTTTCTAACTCTATTTTGAGAAAAAATGGCTATAAACAATAATACATTCTTAAAAAATGTATTTAAACATCTAATTATCAGTTTAAATTAATATTTTATGTATTAGAAACTCACAGACTAAAAAAAAACTAGAAATGTCTAACTATATTGTTTTACAGTAACAGAACAAAAAATATACATTCAATTTTATGTAATAAATCAGAGAGCGATCGGCAC
>JAABKJ010006281.1:10346-22128 GCA_011634705.1 Andricus grossulariae | reverse complement strand
GGAGAGTGTACAGGGACCGTGGTGGGAGATGACGAAACTGCGCAATTTAAAATAAGTGCGTGTAGGGGGTTTAAACTAAGTGAACTTTAAACTAAGCGGTCTTTAAAATAAACGCAAGTTTACTGTATTTTGCTACAAATTTAATTATTTTGATAAAAAGAAAATTCCATTGTTTTGTTGAACATTCGTCTTTTTGGATAAAATTGGATCTTTTGGATTGAAAATTCATCTTTTGCGGTAGAAACGTCCTCCTTTTCGATTGAAAATTCACCTTTCTTAGCCGAAAAATTCTCCCCTAGGGGCTGTAACGCCTTGTATAGTTGGTGGGAAGGCTTAAGCGTGTGGGATAAGGCGGTCAAACGGACCTCGGCCTGCATTCGATCATTTGGATAAAAATTCAATTATTTCATTAAAAAGACTACTATTTTCTAGATCATTCAACTTTATGACAAGAAAACTTAATTCTTTCGTGCCTGGGTTGAAAATCTATCTCTTTTGGTTGAAAATTCAACTAAAATATTTGTTGAAATTTTCGTAAAAATTCACTCTATTTCCCATGTTTGGAGAACATTGTGGGCTGTGAAGTCTGTAGTTATCAGAAACTATTTTTATTCGTATGACCGAGGAAAAATATTAAAACCCGGGAAATATTCTCGACATTTTAAATGTTAAATTGATAGCTTTTTTGTTAGTAAACGATTGAATTAAAAGTTTTTGAATGAAAATTTTGTTAAGCTTTAATTTGGAAAGTTGAAAATTCAGAAGAGTTCAACTTTGAATGCTTTCATTTGCAGTTTAGTTTTGATTGCTGCAAATGAAAAAATCTTTAAGCCTTAACAGTTTGAACTTTTTAATTTCAATTTTTTCGGACGATAAAAGTGGCCATCCTAAATTATAAATTCAACTCTACAAACCTGATACGGAAGAAGCTCCACTGAAAGGACTTTGAGGCTGAATAGGAGAATAAACATTCGCTGCAAATTCTTCAAACGTCATCGCTTCTTTGTGATTCCTCGTGACTGTGTCAATCGATCGCGCCCTTTCTTCGTAGCTGCAAAATTGATATACGATATTAAAAATTGTTCTGCAATCTGCGTTCTAAGCTTCTTTATAAATACTAATATCAGGGATCACAGTTTTCCTCTATTCCCGTCCGTTTCCCCTTTTTCCCTATTATCGAAAAACTTCCTCTTTTTCCACTTTTCTCTTAAAATATACGATATTTGAAATATAAAAAATTATTACATTCAAAACTAGAATATGCCACCGCGAGTTAATTAAAACTTTAAATATTTATTTTAAGTTATTACAAAAGATTCTAAAGACTTTCAAGAGATTTCATTTTAAAAATTCGTAAAACAATTTCGTATACAAAAATTGATTCTTCTTTTCTAAATGTAAAAATAAATGTTTATTTTTTCCCCTTATCCTGAAAAGATTACACTATTCCCCCTTTTTTGAGCTCTTTTTGCGCTGTGATTCCCTGCAATATTTTGAAATTCTTTTAAAAGTAACTTACTAGTGTTGATAAAGACTAAGAGTGGATCTCTTAGCCCTGCTTGCTGCCAAAGCTGTTGTTCTCACTAAACCAGGCAGAACGTTGTCTTCGACAATACACTCGTCGAAAAGAGGCCCAAAGAAAGGAATTTCAGATTTTCTAGATATCTGAATTCTGTATAAACCATTAGGCAAGGGGTAGATAACTATCAAAACGTCGCAGAATTCTGTTGGAATTATATCTCGACGATAGTCTCGCCAATGTTCTGACCAGACTATGTGGATTTCGTCATTGCCAAGATGTCTCGTCTGGAAAAAGAAATAAAATTCGAATGAAAAACTCGCAGGCCTTTTAACACTATTAACACAAATGCTACTATTTTTTAAACTGTTCGCTAATGCAACTATTTTTTCACTTTTTCTTTAAACATATTTTCAAACTTCTTTGCTGATTGGCTCTAAAACAATAGAACTTCCATATAAAAAAGCGAAATTTTAAAAGTTTCCAAAATTTTCAAAACTTTCCATTGGATTTCTAAAATGTAGAAGAGATTTCAACAGATTCTGAAAGGCTTTAAAGAACTTTGACTAAGTTTAAAAACTTGAAAGAATTTAAAGGGGTTTCAAAGCATTTAAAGCATTTAAAAAGATTCCAGCCAATTTCAAGGGATTTGTAAGGATTTTAATAGAACCATGCAATTTTATAGGATCCCCAATGACTTAAAAGATTAAGAAAATTTCAATAGATTTGAAAGAATTTGAAAGATTTTAGGGAATTTGACTAAATTCCAAGAAATTAAAAAATTTTCTAGGGGATTTGAAAAGGGTATCAAAGATGACAAAGGATGTTAAAGATTTAAATATTTTTAAAGGAATGTTAGAAGATACCTATTAACGATTTCAAAAGTTTTCTAGGGATTTCACCAGATTTAAAGGATTTTAAAAATTTCAAGAGATTTCGAAGATTTCAACAGATTCTAAAGAACTTTAAAGGATTTTGACTAATTTCAGAGATTTGAAAGGATTTTATAGGGTTTCAAAGCATTTAGAGTTTTTTTTAACATTCTAAGCGATTTCAAGGGATTTATAAGGATTTTAATAGAACTATGCGATTGTATAGGATCTCCAGTGACTCAAAACATTTAAAAATTTCAATGGATTTCAAAGGATTTGAAATATTTTCGAGTATTTTAATAAATTCCAAGAATTAAAAAAGTTTCCAGGGATTTTAAGAGGGTATCAAAGATGACAAAGGATTTCAAAGATTTCACGGGATTTTAGGGAATTTTCACAAAGTTTTAGGGAACTTTAGAAAGTAAATGAAATGGAATGAAATTTCAAGGGATTTCATGGGATCACAACGAATTTCTAGAAAACATTAGTGAATAAATGAAATGAAATTTCAACGGTACTTTTTAGGATTCCACGGATTACAAAGGAACTCAACGAATTTCTAGAAAACGTCAGAGAATAAATGAAATTAAATGAAATGAAATTTCAAGGGATCCGAACGGACTTCCAGAGAAATTTAGAAGATAAATTAAATTAAGTTTCAAGGGACTTCTAGGGATTTTAATGATAGGATTCTAGTATATCACTGATATTTAAAAGATTTCAAGGGATACCAACGATATTATTCTAGGATACCAATGATATTTACAAGATTTCAAGAGATCCCAATAAATTGGATACTAGGATACCAATGATATTTAAAAAATTTCAAGGGATTCCGAAGGATTTCTAGAAACCTTTAGGGAATAAATGAAATGAATTTTCAAGGGAATTCTAGGGATTCCAGAGAGTTCAAGGGATCCCAACAATATGATTCTAGGATATCAATTATATTTAAAAGATTTGAAGGAATCCCAACGGATTTCCAGAGAACTTTAGGAAATAAATGACATTTCAAGCGATTTCTAGGGATTTCAAATATAGGATTCTGGTATATCACTGATATTTAAAAGATTTTAAGGGATCCTAATGGATTTCTAGAAAACTTTAGAGAATAAATGACATTTCAAGGAACTTCTAGGGGTTACAGAGATTTCAAGGGATCCCAACAATATGATTCTAGGATATCAATGATATTTAAAAGATTTAAAGTAATCCCAATGGATTTCTAGAGAACTTCAGGGAATAAAAGACATTTCAAGTGACTTCCAGGGATTTCAAATATAGGATTCTAGTATATCACTGATATTTAAAAAATGTTAAGGGATCTGAATGGATTTCTAGACAACTTTTGAGAATAAATTAAATGAAATCAATTTTCAATGAACCTCTAAGGATTACAGAGATTTGAAGGGATACCAATAATAGTATTATAGTATACCTATGATATTTAAAATATTTCAAGGGATCCCAACGGATTTCTAGAGAGCTGTAAGGATTAAATGAAATTAAATTTCAAGGGACTTCTAGGGATTTCAATTATAGGATTCTAGAATATCAATAATATTTAAATGATTTTACGGGATCCCAACAGATTTCTAGAAAACTTTACGGCATAAATGAAATTAAATTTCAAGGGACTTCTAGGGATTCTAGAGATTTCAAGAGATCTCAACAGAAGAATTCTAGAATATCAATGGACTGAATCCATTTCAAATCAGGCAGGATTCTACACTTGAAATCGCAGAATCTCTCAGGGACGAAATATGTTGTTTTTAGAGGAAACTAACGATATCTTTCATAGTTTACGAGAAAAATTTAAAGATTACATTTTTAGGGGGAAAAAATTATCCCGGCCTCAAAAAGTCAGCCCACATGATGTTGATAAGATGCCTTTCTTCTATTAGTAGAAACTTTTTAAAACTATTTGGATGAATAAAAAAGGTGGTGTTTTCCAGAAAATATTTTTTTTTCATGTTTTCAAAATTTGAAGAAAAAAATATAAAAGATTTTCTTGAAAACCCCACTTTTTTATTCTTCTAAATATTTTTGAAATGTTTCTAAGACAAAATTAGTGTTTTTTGAAGAAAAAAAGAAAAGAAAAAATATCAAATTTCCACTAAAAAACAACATTTTTCGTCCCCGAGAGATGCTGCGATTTCAAGTGCAGAATCCTGCCTGATTTTAAATAGATTCGGTCAATGATATTTAAAAGATTTCTAGGGATCCCAATAATATGATTCTAGGATATCAATGATATTTAACAGATTTTAAGGGATCCCAATAGATTTGTAGAAAACTTTACGGAATAAATGAAATGAAATCAAATTTCAAGGGACTTGTAGGGATTCTAGAGATTTCACGGGATCTCAACATAAGGATTCTAGAATATCACTGATATTTAAAAGATTTCTAGGGATCCCAACATATTTCTAGAAAACTCTACAGAATAAATAATATGAAATGAAATTTTAAGGGACTTCTAGGAATTTGAGACATTTCAAGGAATTTCAAGTGATTTCAGTAAATTTAAGGGATACGTAGAATTTCCAAAGAAACGATAAGGTTTCAAGAGATTTATACGAATTTTGAGGTATTTCAAAGATTTCAAAAGATTTACGAGTTTTCCAGAAATTTAAGAAGATCTCAACAGATTTCAGGGATTCTTAAAGTATTGCAACGGATGTCAAAGCTTTTAGGGTCCATTGAAAGATTCGAAAGGATTTCACACGATTTTATGATAGACGTATACCGTGTACCAGATTTCAAAAATAGTTAAGCACTCGATTTAATATTTAAAAAATTGCATGAGACTCTTTGAATTTCTTAAATAAGACCGAGGCCTGATCTTGCCGAGTTAAATTAAAAAGATATTTTAGCTCTAAATTACCTTTTGCAAAAGGCTTTCCGGGCTGTCGGAAGGCATTCTCGTGGCTACATGGAAAAGCACTTCAGAGAAGGATGTGGAAAAATAGGGAGCTGTAACTCCGGAAGCCTTGCCAGGAACAAGTCCACCGAGAAAACCCGTGTGGGATTCGAGCTCCACCTCCCAAGCCAATCTTGCTACGAAGTTTTCGTACTCTTTACTGGCAGTGACATTGCTTAGTATTGAATTCTTATCCTCCTGACCGTGGCTGACGTAAATTACTGCCATCTTGTGAGTCTCCCTCGATCGCTGACTGTCCAGGTTGCGCAATTCTCGCAGGAGCTTTTCGTTCTTGGCGAGAATGTGGAGTCTCCTCCTCTGTTCCCAACCAGACAGACCCAGGTGAGAAAATAAGAGGCGGCAGTGATGAAACGGAGCTGGAGGCAGTCGGCAAACTGGCGGATTCACGGAAGAAGCGCACATGCTAAATTACAAAAAAATAATTTAGTTGACACGTTTATGAATTTTCAGGGTGTCTACTCAATTCCCGGAAAAAATGTTCCCTGACAATTTCAGGTTTTTCCAGTTATTTCTAGATTTTTCCAAGTATAATTTTTCGTAGTAAATTCAACTATTTGGTTACAAATTCGTATTTTTTACTTGAAATTTTGAACAGTTTGGTAGCAAATTCAACTACTTGGTTGAAAATTATATTTTCTTGTTGAAATATCGTATTTTTGGGTTAAAAATTCATCTGTTTTAGTAGAAATTTCATCGTTTTTGGTTAAAAATGTAACTGTTTTGTAGAAAATTAATTTGTTTTGGTTGAGAATTCAAATTAATTTATTGAAGTCATATATTTGTGTAAAAAATTCAACTGTTTCGTACAAAATTCATCTTTATAGTTTGAAAATTAAACAATTTGGCACATAATCCAACAATTCAACATTTTGGATGTAATTTTGTGGAAAATGCATAATTTTCTTTTTAAAAATTCCACTGTTTTGTAGAAAATTCGCCTTTTTGGTTTAAAAATTCATCTCCTTTCATAGAAATTTTATCTTTTTTTGGTTGATAATGCATTTTTTGTCGAAAATTAATCTGTTTTAGTTTAAAATTCAACTATTCGGTGGAAATTTTATGTATTTAGTTGACAATTTCTCTCTTTTGGTATAAATTTAATTTTTTTTAGTTAAAGCTGCCACTCCTGGGTAGAAAATCAATCTCTTTTGGTCGGAGATTCAACTAATTTATTTTAAATTCGTCTTCTTTGGTTGAAATATCAACTATTACATTTTTAATTGAGAATTAATATTTTTTGGTTGAATACTCAATTACTTGCTTGAAAGTGGGACTGCTTTGTTAAAAATTCTTTTTTTTGTTGTTGAAAATTAAACTATTTTATGAAAATCCTTCTCCTTTTTCTTGAAAATTATTTTTTTTTAAACTGAACATTAAACTATTCCTTTTTTGGTTAAAAGTTTATCTTTCTTAGTTCAAAATTTAACTATGTGGTTTAAAATTGATGTATTTTGTGGAAAATTGATCTTTTTGGTAGAAAATTAATCTTCTTTGTTGAAAAGTAATCTCTTTTAGTTGAAAATTCAACTATTTTGTTAGAAATTCCGCTTTTTTGGTCGAAAATTCGACTACTTGGTTGAAATTGCAACTATTTTGTTGAAAATTTGTCTTTTGCGATAAAAAAATATATCTTATGTTTATTTAATTAATGAGTTTAAATTATGAAGCTTTGCCAAATGATTACAGGAAATACTTAATTATGTTAATTATCACCATGGAATGATTAAATAAATTATTAATACTAAATACATAATTATGTCCATGAATTTGAACAATAATTCAAACAAGTTTTTATTTTATCTTGATATTTAAAATTCAGTGTATATTTGACATATTAATACTTTGAATAAAATATATTTTCATGAGATTAGTGAAATTATGCTTTAAAAGTTAATTTCACCAATAACAAAAAATGGTTACTTAATTTTATATTATAATTTAAAAAAATGAGCACGCTCAGAAACATTGCCTGACTTTAAAAAAAAATCCCTGCCATTTGCAGGTTTTTCCAGGTATATAAAAATTCCCTGACAATTTCAGGTATTCCAGGTTTGCCAGGGGAATAGACACCGCGATTTTATTTAGGTGACAAACTAGATTAAATAAGAACCTGGTGTGTTGACTCCAGTTGTTAATATGTTCCCGTTCAACGTTTCGTTGGCTGAGAATAGTGGCAATTGTTTCACTTTCGAGATGATGACCCTGAGGAGAATTAGCCGGTGCGTTCAAAGTTACTTCCGGATTTGTTAATACTTCCGGGCTAGTGTGTCCAATATACTGAAGCAACTGGAATAAAAATTCAAAATTTTATTTAGTTTTGAGACAAATGCAATTGATTAAACTTGTCTCTTTATCAGAGATTTACAATCTACATACGTCGTCTAAATTATCCATATCACTCGCTGCATTTGCGAAGGTCGGCAGAATATGAGGTTCTCGATGTCTCATTGTATGTCTTGGAGGACAACTCATTAATGGTAGCACACTAGTTAATTCTTCTTTTTCCATTTTTAATCCCCAGTCAACTGCAAAGAAAGGATTTGAATATAAAATCTAATGGAGCGTCTATTTGTACCACAAAAAAAATGTGAAAGAAAAATGTGGCTATCGTACCACTATTGACAAAGATTGGCCCCCCTTTTTCCGCTCGGCTAATCCCCTGTCATAAGTGGTGTACGGATAGCCACATTTTTAGTGGTACTAAACACTGCTTATAATATTAAAAATTTATGATAATCCATAATTCACGAGGGGTTGATCACTCTTGAAATTTGATGTATAAGTCTTCGTGAAATCTTTGTAAAATTTAAAAAAAAATTTTAATCTTTTGAATTCGATTTGGAATTGATGGAATTATCTGTTTGAAATGTATTTTCACAATAAAATACAATAAATTACAATAAAGTACAACATGAAAATTGTAATTTTTTGTAAAAATTTGTAATTAAATACTTGTAAAATTTTGTTAGTGTCTGAATTCTAGCAAAAACTTGTTTCTAGTAGAAATATTTTTAAATTTTCCACCATTTGTAACGTTTTTTATAAAAATACAAAAAATATTCTTCCAGATCTCTTGAAATCTTTACGAAATCTTTCTGAAATCTTCTAAATACTTTTAAATCATTTGGAATCTTTGACATTTTTCTGAAATCTTTGAAATCTTCGTGAAACTGTTGTGAAATCTTTTGAAATCTTCTGAGATCTTTGGGCAATCACTAAAATCTTTGTGAAATATTTGTAAATCTGTGAAATCTTTTAAATCTTTTATAAAGTCTTTGGATTGTTGCGAAATCTGAAATTTTCGTGAAATATTTTGAAATGCATTGAAATCTTTTGAAATCTTCTGCAATCCTTTAAAATCATTTGAAACCTTCGAAATCTTTGTGAAATCTTTGACATGTTTCTGAAATATTTGAAATCTTCGTGAAATCTTTCTGAAATCTTACAAATTTGTGTAAAATCTTTTCATATCTTTTGAAATCCTTTTAAATCTTTTGAAACCTTTCTGAAATCTTTGAAATATTTGTGAAATTTTGTCAATCTTTTGAAATAATTCGGAAATGTTTTGAAAACATTGTGACACATTTTGAATTTTGTTAAAAGCTTTTGAAATATTCTGAAATTTTTGTGAAGCTTTTTTAAATCTTTGTGAAATATTTCAAATCTTTTGAAACCATTACATTTTTTGTGAAATATTTTGAAAGCTTTGAAATCTTTGAATTCATTGTGAAATCTTTTATATCTTTAAATGTTTTGAAACCTTTAAAATTTTTGTGAAATCATTTGAAATCTTCTGAAATCCTTTAGAATCTTCGACAGTTTTGTGAAATCTTCAAAATCTTCGAAATTTTTGTGGAACCTATGGAATCTTTGAAATTTTTCAGAAATCACTGAAATCTTTGTGAAACCTTTTTAAATCTTTGTGAAATGTTTCAAATACACTGAACGCTTGTAAATTTTCGTGAAATCTTAAATGTTTTGAAACCTTTGAACTCTTTGTAAAATTTTTGAAATCTTTAAACAAATTTCCGTAATATTTTTAAATCTTCTGAAATTCTTTAAAACCATTTGAAATCTTTTAAATTTTTGTGAAATTTTCTGAAATCCTTTCAAATTTTTTGAAACCTTTCTGACATGTTTGAAATTTGTATGAAATCTTTTGAAATCGTTTTTTATCTTTTAAACTCTTTGAAATCTTTGTAAAATCTATGAAATCTTTGAAATCTCTGAAATCTTTGATATCTTTTATGAGTCTTCTGAAATCCTTTAAAATCGTCGAAAGCTTTATGAAATCTTTGACATTTTTCTGAAATCTTTGTGAAATATTTCAAATCTTTTCAAACCTTTGAAATACTTTCAAATTTTCTGAAATATTTGAATTCATTGTGAAATCTTCTAGATCTTTAAATTTTTTGAAACCTTTAACATTTTTGTGAAATAATTTGAAATCTTTTAAAATCTTCGGAAGTTTTATGAAACCTTTGAAATTTTTGTGATATATTTAAAATCTGAAAAAATTTTGTTTAATCTTTTGTAATCTTTTGAAATATTTTGAAATCCTTTAAAATTTTCGATATTTTTGTAAAATCTATGAAACATTTAATAATTTTTAGAAATCATTGAAATCTTTGTGAAACATTTTTTAATCTTTGTGAAATGTTTCAAATCCTTTAAAAACTTTGACATTTTTTCGAAATCTTTGAAATTTTCGTGAAATATTTTGAAATGTTCTGAAATGTTTTGAAATCTTTCTGAAATCTTTGAAATTATTGTGAAATTTTTGAAATTTTTTCTGAAATCTTCTGAAATCTTGAAATCTGGTGTACACTCAAAAGTAGAGTGGACAATCCCTCAATAATTAATTATTCTCTACCTGCTTTGATGCCTGGCATTGTGATATCCTCGTCATTCGTGGGCTGATTGTACAAAATGGAACTGTCCCAAGAAGCTTTTCCTGTTAAGTCCCGGAGTAAAACTCTCACCATGCAAGGAGCTGTCGTCAATCCTGCAGTGACACCACCTCCTGGTGCATCCAGGGTTTCCAGTTCGATCAAGGACATTATTATAGAGCTGGATAGCATCAACATTTGAATGTTAGGTGCCTGGAAAACAGCAGATGAAAGTTCGTCACTGTCTATTCCTGGGACATCGTCCAGTTCCACGACTAAAGATGATAAACGTGCGGCTCCGATTCCCATTGGAAAGTGGCCGAGATGATTCACCAGGTGCATCATTACCTGAATGAAATTAAAGAAAAATTCCAAATTTAGCATGAAGGAAACTCTTCTTCTCTAGATTGTTAAATTTTAAATCCTTCTTTGCTAATTCAATAAATATTTAACCATTTTCGCTGCCAGTTGTACAGATTGGATATTTCCTCTTCGTGGAGATTTAGAATGAGATTCATACGACAAGTTGTCCAAAGCGATATCAGGATCGAAATCCTCAAACTCTGGTTGAATTTTGCTATCTTGTAGATTCTTCCCAGCCTTGTTTTGAATGATATTATCCAAAACTGTAAATAGAGTCAAAAGAAGAGGTTTTCCTTGGAAAACTCGCTGTAGAACATTTGGGCCAAGATACATGGCCCATTCACCCAAACAGAAGAGCATCGAAATTGTCAACGCACTCCGCCTTTCTGGCATCGTAGTTTGGCCCAGAGTTTCCGATAAATTCTAGAAAAGAACTCAGTTATTACAAGAAATTAAACTCGTTATTAGCAAAGATTTCGCTTAGTCACCTGAATTATTTTTTCTGGCATATTCGGATATAATTCCAGTAAAGTATCCGTTTTATCGCAAAGTAGAAGAAGACAATCGCAAGCGACTTGAGCCACTGTTGCGTGAGTTGCCTATAAAAGAAATTATGCTTTAAAATTTAATTCGGGTAAAATGGGAAGCGTTACTTTCACCAAGTTTCTGGTAAAAAAAGCCCAAGTCTGTTATTTCTGAATCAAAACTTGGACATTTTTCTCGACCAGTTTACGAATGAAGAAAGCTTTAAATATCAGGGTTGCTACCGGTCAGGGAATTCCACAAAGTCAGGGAAAGTTAGGGAATATCAGGAAAAACTTGACAGAGTCGGAGAATTTTTTAAAAACTGAAGTTGAAGTTAATTTAATTATTTTGTCGCAAATTCAACAATTTTATTAAAAAGTAATTTTTTTTATTTAAAAACTCGTCTTTTTGGTTTAAGATAAAAATATTTTTTAGTTGAAATATCAACTATCACATTTTTCGTTGAGAAATCATCTTTTTTGGTTAAAAATTCAACTACTTATTGTAAAGTGGAACTACTTTATAAAAAATTCATTTTTTGGTTGATGGTTCATCAGGTTAGGTGAAAAAACTACTTTTTTTGTTCAAAATTTAAAAAATTTGTTGAAAATCATTTGTTTTTTTTTCTTAAAAATTAATGTTTTTAACCGAAAATTTAACTATTCCATGT